>JAODAL010032417.1:0-46960 GCA_025379985.1 Phyllomedusa bahiana
CCATCCAGCAAGCAAGCAACACTTCTAAATTGTTTGTCTGAGTCTTCATTCATCTCCATGTAATGTTTTCTATGCTGTATGTAGCCTCCCTTCTCTGCAGCCCAGCAGTAGCATTTCCTGTTTAAAGTCCGTTTACCCATAATTCTTTGCTGTGCATTGTCTATCTTCTCCCCACCTCAGTCTCAGTGCACACCCCTTGTTTCCTACCTCATGAAGCAGAACCAAAGGGGTGTGGATTTAATAGCTGCCCTGAGAAAGGACTAAGCCCCTTTGGTCATCTGATCTCCTGGACTGGACACAGAGCTGATTCCTGTGTGTGGAGACACAGAACTACTGAGCTTCCAATCAAACACCTGATGTAGAACTACAAGAAGCCCACAGAAAATATAACGAAAGTGCAAAAGTTGTGAACTATGGGGAGATATCATTCAGAAACAATTCCTTTAACAAGAGCTCTATTTACCAGACTTTGAATGTATTTTATAATTTTTTATAATTAAAAATATTTTGTAATTTAAAAAATGAATTTTATTTTTTTTAAAAAAAGGGTTCTTCATTAAAGTTGTTACACAGATCAGGTATTTAATAGACATTTAATCCAAAACATTGTCTCTTAGGGCTATCTATAAAGAAACACCACTTGGCGAGGTAACCTTGGTACATGGCCAGGATACAAAGCTGATATCTATTTAGGAGAACCTAAATTTATCTGGCAAAAGTTTTATTTCTTTTTGTTATTTTTTTTATCTTGACTTTAATTTTCCTTTATTTATTTCCTCTCTAATATAATTAGCGACCTTTGGTTTAACCACCGAAATTGGACGTTACACAGCAGCCTGTTCACATGTAGATGTGACGCAATGGTGGCAACCTGTCTCAACTCAAAGTGATCGGGCTGTTCTTAAAATAGATATACCGACCTATACATAAAAAATTACACCAATTAATGTACCCCACTCTAACGGTCAGTGCCGAACTTAATGATTACATTTCACAACTAGTTTTTACTGTCTTGCTGTGGCAGACGTAAGGTTTTTATGAGTTTGTGCATCAATTTTATTTCCACAATGGATCCATACAGTTCTACAAGTTCTGTTCTATGATCCATATAAAACTTATTTATTCATTTGTAATGCAATTAAATAAGTTTAAATACATTAAATTAGTTACTATAGCACAAGTATACCTTATTTGATTACTTTATAATGATATGATAATGCGTTTTTATCTATTTATTTTAAACATTTGTAAATCTCTAAGGATTTTTACATCCCCTGTTAAGATTCTGTATACCATCCAATACAGTACCCCCAGGGGCATAGCTAAAGGGGGTGCAGAGGTAGCAGTCGCTACCGGGTCCTGCACCGTGAGGGCCCCAAAAGCCCTCCTGCCACATAGGAAGACACCAGTATTATAAACAACACATGGTAGCTGGGGGGCCCACTTTTACTTCCTGTATTGGGGCCCTGTAACTTCAGGCTATGCCTCTGAGTACCACGCATGTATGGCAATGTGACCTTGAAACCACAGCTGAGAAAGCTGGTTTAGACAAGGTTCACATCTGTGTCGGAGGTTCTGCTCTGAATCTCCAGTGCAGAGTGGAAGACGGAGCCATAGGGATTCATTTCAGAATGGACACACACCAAGCCCAATGGACCCTATAAATTACAATAGGTCCGTTGAGTTTCTGTCGTGGTGTCTGTCGCGTAGATGGAAAAATAGCACAGTTTGCTGCACTATTTTTTTCCCGACAGAACATGCAATAGAAATTCCAAACGGAGCCTGCGACTATATGTGAACCACACCTAAATAACAAATAATAAAAATGTACAGTGCAAGTAAAAAAAGGAATTATTGCAATTATTTAGAGAACAATGTAACCCAATGTAAAACAATGGGAGCAATACATTCTTATCAAATGCTATGTTGCCTATGCTATATGTGCTGCATCAAAATATATTATTATTTAAAAATAATCACAAATGAAAATCACATGCATCATGAACAAAAAATGTAAAAAAAAGTCTCAAATTCAGAAAGCAGTGAGACAGAAATAAAAAAAAAAATACTGCATCCTGTGAAGTCCAAAATTAGCTGCGTCTTTATAAGGGTCTTTTTTGGTTTAGAGAACCCATTTTCATATACCATTTTATAAAATTCTTTGTTTAAAGGTGGAAAGGGTCTTCTGTTAAAGATTTTCATCTTTTGGGTAAAGTGGAGAGTCCCATCTTGCATTACACAGATAGCCCATTGATTCAAATTAACTTTGTGCAATGCCTAATCTCTCCTGTGGGGGCGCTGCAGGGAAATGATACACCTACTTCCAAATTACAGCTGGGGCTCCCAGCAGGGTGTTGGTGGTGGGGACCTCTGTGATCAGCTTAGAACCAAGAAGATCCTTCTAACAAGAATAGATTGTCCAAAATGAAGAACCCCTTTAAGGAGTTATTGCCATTAGATGTAATGAATCAGATTATCCAAATTTTATGGATACACAGAATGGGCCATTCAGTGAAAGAAGCATGAAGACAACAACAGTTAGAAATGGACAGAATAGGATAAAGAAAGGAAAGCTCAAAGTCAGTTATAGCTCCAAGACCAGAGTATCGGGAGTCTAGGGAGCATGGTTGGAGGCAAGACGTTTAGGTGGTGAAAAAAATGATGAAAAAAAGGAGATAAGTTTTAGAATGCTTGACATTTAGTGAGAACGCGATAGTAGAGGTGGCCTGTTGACACTCAGTTTTTTTTTTTCAGGAGAGCAGAATTAATGTCCTAGGAGCAGACTCCTGGTGGCCCCCTGAGCATGGCCGACCTGGAGTTTCTTTTAAACTGCATATCCATCCTTGGAAGGGGCAGAAAGACAGAGAAAAAGGGGTAAAAAGCAAGAGGCAGAGTATAAGATGCATGAACAGTAGCTGTAGGATGGCCCCCAAAATCAACTCCACTGGTGGGCCCCAAGAACCATCTCCACTGGTGGGCCTCAGAATCAACTCCACTGGTGGGCCTCAGAATCAACTCCACTGATGGGCCTCAGAATCAACTCCACTGGTGGGTCCCCAGAATCAACTCCACTGGTGGGCCTCAGAATCAACTCTACTGGTGAGCCACAAGAATCAACTCCACTGCTGGTCCCTAGTTACCCCAGTCTGAATCTGCCTGGGAGGACATATAACTTGGGTGCAATCAGCAAAAACACGGCATTTGAAACAAAATATCCTGCTAGTCAT
Source organism: Phyllomedusa bahiana (assembly GCA_025379985.1). Lineage (NCBI taxonomy): Eukaryota > Metazoa > Chordata > Amphibia > Anura > Hylidae > Phyllomedusa > Phyllomedusa bahiana. Next base: position 3,228 of record JAODAL010032417.1, read on the forward strand.
CCAGAGCAAGAGGGACCAAGTTGTGAGCCCTGAGGAACTCTGGTAAAGGAAGAAAGTAAGGCCAACAAGATATAAGCTCCCAAGTGTTGTGGGAGATATTGGGAGAAAAAACAATAAAACTGTCCTTCGACCTAAAGAAACAAAGAGTAAAAGAAATATTATTTCATCCTATAGATCCAGAAAGAAAAATAGAAAGTCTTGCACATTGGGTTTTCTAGATCGGAGATTACTAGATAATTTGCTTAGTGCAGTTTCAAAGATCACATTGTCAAGTATCCACCAGAGAGTTAGTAGAGAAGTCATCAACCCGATCTTCTAGAAGTTTAGAAACAAAGGACAGGTTATTATGAAGGTGATAGTTGGAGAAGGAGGGATCAAAAATGGATTTCTTATGTATTGGGATGATTAGGTCCAACTTAAAACCAAAGGAACATTTTCAGTTGAGAAAACAAAGTTTGTCAAATATGTGAAGAGAGCTGGTTACAAAGACGAGACAAGATGTGAGGGGAAAATGTCAAGAGCATGGGCGTAAACTATAGCCTCAGCAGCAATAGAGACTGATAAGGGGCCGAGAGATTGAGGAGCCCAATCAGGCACAAGAACATTGTTCGTTTATGTAGGGAACAAGTAGTTGTTGGCTTTCTCTTCTCCAGCTCTACTAAGTGGGTTCCCTGATATATAGTGGCTTTATGGAGAGGTGTTGCCTATTTCCTGTTGCATTTTCACATTTTTGGACAATGTATCAATTTTTGGATTTTAATTTTCTCTAATAAACTTCATTGAATTTTATGGAAAGCTGGACATCCATGTTTTTATAATGAAATTTATATTTTATTGCTACTTATGCTGCTATTGTCATTAGGTGGTGTGAACCCATCTCATTTTGCTATTGGGCCCTTTGAAATCTAGCTACAACCCTGATCAAGAGCTCAAGGAAAGGTTCAAACATATCGAGAAAGCATAAGGTGGAACATGAAGGGCCATCAATTACCATTTAGAACCTATAGAACATTGTATTCAACTTACTTGTAAGAGCGGAGAACTCCCGGAAAGACAAACCAAAGTCACTGGGTAATTCTATCTGTTCTCTTAGCCAACTTTTCTTCTTCTAGTTTCATCATATATAAGACAGAAAAAAACCTTGGACTATCAGAATTTCTAGATCAGAGGAATTTCACTGTATAATTGAAACTCCCACAATCTTAATTGCTACAAGAAATTAAACCTTGGTTTTGAGACGTTTCAGAATCGTTTTCAAATATCTTTAGAGTGATCATCTCTGCCCGCCCACCTCGTGGTGAGGTGGGCAGAGCTAGAGCTCTTCAGATTTCTATATAAAGTCACATATGAAGAATATATACCAGTATAATATACAGTGGTATCCGTTACATACCGGACTTCTGAGCTGAGCACTGGATATGGCTGCTCTCTATATACTTCTGTTTATACAAGGTAAGAAATATGACTTAATCATTATATCAACATTCAGTATAGGTGCTATATCCAACACATTTACATGTCTAATGATTTAATTGTGATCTTGAAATCACCTGTATTTAGCCATTGGAATCTCCTGTGTCATCAATGTTCTGATTAAGAAAAAAAAAAAAACACCCAAATTTCATCTTTTATCAAAATATATAATATAAAGACAGATATGAGATAGATATGGGATAGATAGGTAGATAGATAGATAGAGATAGATATGAGATAGATAGATAGATAGATAGATAGATAGATAGGATAGATAGATATTGGAGATAGATAGATAGATAGATATGAATAGATAGATATGGGTATAGAATAATGAGATAAGATAGATAGATAGATAGATAGATAGTATAGATAGATAGATAGATAATGAGATAGATAGATATGGGATAGATATGAGATAGATAGATATGAGATAGATAGATAGATATGATAGATAGAGATAGATAGGGATAGATAGAATAGAGATAGAAGATAGATATGAGATAGATAGATAGATAGATATGAGATAGATAGATAATAGATAATTATGAATAGAAGATAGATATGAGATAAATATATAGATGATAGATAGATAGATATGAAATAGATAGACAGATAGATATGAGAATAAATAGATTATGAGATAGATATGATAGAAGAGATAGATAGATATGTAGAGAGATAGATAGATAGATAGATAGATAGATAGATATGAGAGAGATAGGAGATAGATAGATATGAGAGCGATAAATAGATATGAGATAGATAGATAGATAGATAGATAGATAGATAGATTAGATAATACGATATGAGATAGTGATAGATATGAGATAGATCGATAGATAGATAGATAGTTATGAGATAGATAGATAGATATGGGATATATAGATGGATAGATAGATAGATAGATAGATATATATATATAGATAGATATGATATAGATAGATAGATAGATAGATAGATATAGATAGATAATGGATAGATATTAGATAGATAGGAGATAGATATGAGAGAGATAGATAGATAGATAGATAGATATAGATAGATAGATAGGAGATAGATAGATAGATAGATGGATAGATAGATGGATAATGGATAGATATTAGATAGATAGATAGGAGATAGATATGAGATAGATAGATAGATATGAGATAGATAGATAGATGGATAGATAGATGGATAGGTAGATATGGGATAGTTAGATATAGATAAAAATATATGTCCCAGATAGGTGGATAGGTATATGTATGAATACTCTTCGCACACGACTGTGCTCTACGTACAAACTTCACAAACTTCAGCCCCAAGTTGAGCCAGAGAAAGGCAGAAACTAACCAGCAGGGATTATTTTTTACCATATTGGAAAAAGTCCTCCCCACCCCCACCTCTCCCATTCGCAACCAGACAGATCTATGGGTCTACAATTTATATTACTATAAGCGACCTTTTCATCTATTCACACCTTCAGCCACAACCAAATCCTGTGGGAGCATGTCCTATGAGTTTGATAAGTAAAGCTAAAAAAAAAAAATCACATTGGTTTTGATATGAGAAAATTTATATATATACATTAGTTTTGACAGCCTTTCATCATAACCGAGATCCTTTTTATAATGCCCATTTATTTCTTCTTCCTTAAATTTTCTCCAGTTCTCTCATATCTTTTACATGACACTATATAAGCAAGTAAAGTAATAATAACAATAATAATAATAATTTCTTCTGTAAAAGTCACAGCTTTTTCTTATTCAAGGCAATGTCTTTTGTTGCAGCAGACTGACATTGAGGGCTACTGGCTTTATCAACAATTAAACCTTATTGTGATCCATTTATGCACATTTTCCCTCCATAACATGTTAGCTAGTCATTGCTTGAGCTGTCAGGCATTCTACCTTATAATTTTTGGGTCATGCTGCTTGCTTCACTTTAAATTACCGACATCATATAATGTTTACCTGTAATGCTACAACTTTCATTTGTGTTTTCCAAATCAAGTTAAATTAGCTGATCCACATTTATTGTAAGGGATAAAACTATATTACTGAAGTTTTTGTTCTTAAGATTTCCCAGTAGTTTTGATGCATCTAAATGTCAAATGTCTCCTCTTACAGGGATCATGAGTAAAATGATTTTGTATCAGCCCCAAAACATTGTGTCCACGGCTGTTAATGGCAATGTGGTCATCACTTGTTTGTCCAATGAAGACTTAGATGCCGGAAATAATATTATCTGGTTTTATGGAAAATGGAGAAGCAGAGAAAACCCCGTCCATGTGAAGTCATGCTTGTATGATGACGATAGACACAAATACGCCTGCAAACATGGCAAATACATGGCCAGCCTGGAGATCTGTAATGTACAAACCACTGACTCTGGAATTTATTACTGTGCGCATGCGTTCAGCTTCAATTATCTGATATTTGGCAATGGAACAAATCTGATTATTGGAGGTGAGATAACACAGCCGACTACAGAGTGTTGTTTCAATTTCCAGTTTCATTCAGCGAACACCTTAACTTTAGCAGCTATATAGGTATCCCCACCCCTAACTGAATTCCGACATATACAAGTTCAGCTGCAGTATCAGAGCCAACAGACTTTTCCAAACACTTCTTAAGTCATGAAATACTTTACTAATCTAAGGGGGACATGTATGATCGGAGTTTTCGCTGGTTTTCTGGCGTATAATGCGCCTTTCTGTGCCGGCTCTGCTGTCGGACGCACCTCCCCTATATGTTAGGCGCATTAGGCACTAGATTCGCCACTTTCTAATGCGCCTAACATAAAGGGACGTGCTGTGGGCTTTCTTGGACGGGGCGCACCACATTCGAAAACACCGACGCATGTATGAATGCGGGTTGGCAAAGTGAGGCGCATAAGAAATCCGAGAGGCAGACCAATTTCAATGTGGTCTGTCTGCCGGAGGCGTCAAAGTTTGCCCCGCATGTATGAGCGCACTTTTCACGAAGGTGAAAAAAAACGTGAAAACAGACGCTTCGACGCGACGATCTTCATACATGTCCCCCTAAGTGTATAACAATGAACATATAGTAAAGAGAACACTTGTAAAGTCTTACTGTTAGTACAGTTTAAAGTCGGTCTTGTCGACTCATGAGAATCCTGCTGCAAATCTGCATATGCCCATATCTAGACCAGGATAAGGTACGAGCCAGAGACCTCTCACATCTTCTTGTTAAGGCATACTGTGTAGCAAAATGACTACAAAATGACTACTAATGACTAATGTCCCCCACTACCTGAATCTGGGAAAACTAAATGGCAAAATAAGTACAATAATAAGCGGTACAAATAATAGCACTATATATCAGAGACCCTATGTAATATTTCTAGACGAGCTAATGCCGCCAAATTACAATTCCATATTAAAAGGAATAATGTTCTTACATCTGAGTGCCCCTTCAACCTCTAGGCCCCATAGCAGCTGTTATGGCTATAATTCCACCCATGTACAAATCAGAGGCGTAACTTGAAGCTCTGGAGCCTTAGTGCAAAAATTGAAATGGGGCAACCCCAACTATCATGTGCCACTTACAATGCTGGTATCTCCTTATGTAGCAGAAGGGTTTTGGGCCCCCTCAGGCTGCAGGGCCCGGTAGCGACTGCTACCTCTGCACCCCCTGTAGCTACGCCCCTGGTACAAATGTATAAATATATATATGTTATATGGATAAATATACAATATGCAATTTATACAGTGCTTCCTTCATTCCATAATTAACAGACGGCTCGACCTTCAGAAGCTCCGTTATTGTTGGTCATCTCCATCCTCCTCATCCACATAGTCCTTTACATCTGGCTTGTGTAGTACTTGCAGCTCCTAGTACAGTTCATCTATCCTGGAATATCTTGGGCACATATCACAAGGGCAGGATAATCTCCAAAGAGGAGTCAGATGGGACCTGGACCGTGATGAGCTTCATGTCACTTCCTAAAGACAACTGGAGCCATGGGGAGAAGGTGACTTGTGAAGTTTGGTTACAATCCTCTCCCATCAGTGTCCACTGGGAAATTGCAGAAAAAGGTAACAATGAATCCTGGAAGTGAGATGGTAACAACAGAGGAGTTATCCCAGGGCTTACAGAATTGATTTATGTGATTTATGTGCAGTCCTAAAGTTCATGGACTTAGCCCCGTAATTGGTAAAGGGGGAAACATTTTATTGTTGCTCTTCTACAACTTGATAATAAATATTATTTTGCCCTTATGGGAATTTAAAAATTTGAAAAAACAGTCATTCTTTCAAACACACAGAAAGAAGATCACATTTGTCCTTTTATGGTTGGACTCTCTGGTCTTCAACTTTTCTTAATATTAAGTTGTTGAGATCATCTCTTACCTTAGCTACTTAGAAAACATAGCTGTGATCGTGACCATATCTGACATCAAGTTTATGAAGATATTGATGAGGTGGGAAACAGGTGCTGAGCTAAACAAAGAACTTGGAACTTCAAGTTTGATCTACAACATCCTGGGAAACCTGTATGATCGGGTTTTTCACCCTTTTCTGGTGTAAAATGCGCCTAACTGAGCGGCTACGATGTCTAATGCACCTAATGAATATGTTAGGCGCATTGTTCTTAGACTCGACACTAACTTGAGGGGGTGTTCTGGGTGCACCACACTCGTAATATTAGACACATATATAAATGTGGTTCGGCATAACTAGGTGCATTATTGCTCGGATAGGCAGGCCTATTTCAATGTGGTTCAAGTGGAGCTAGATTTGCCGTTAGGGCACAAAATGTCCCTTATTTCTCAACTTCCACCAGAACAATATAAAAAGTAATTTCTGATAATTATCAAAGTATATAAAATTAAATTATTTAAATTTACTAAAAAAAGTTATCATATAAAAATATAAAAATATAGAATATCCCAAAAATAAAAATATCTCTATAAAATGTATTTAAAATTAAGAGAATCTAAAACTAATTTTACATTAAATAACCCACTGATGATCTTGTTCAAATTTTTAATTTTTTAATTTTTATTACATTAAATTTGAAATTTACTTTTGTTGCTCTCACCCTTTATTCTACATACAGCAAGAGCTGGCACAGCACAGGTCTGGCTGGGATCTGTGGTGCACCAAGCACTGACATGCTATTTTAATGACTCTTTTTTTTTATTTCCAGCCTATCTATAGCCTTTATACATGTGCCTAAGTTCCGTAATGCGTCAAACACACAGGCGAGGCGCGATGAACTTTAGACAACATTTACGAATGCACAAAAACCACTTTCATACAATCAGGTGCATTATACACTGAAAACAAGATGAGAAAATTAACCCCCATTCGATTCTTAAAATGTCCCCCCTGGGGTCCCAACCCTTTTTTTTTCGGGGAGCTGCGGGAAAAACGTTATTTTTCCAAAATTTGTCAAAGTTTCCCCTAATACCGATGGGACTGTTGGGTTTTTTCTGCTTTAATTTTGGGTCTGTTAAATTCCCATCAGGACCCTCAACCCTCAAAAGGTAACAAAATGAAAAAAGGGGAAGCAGCGGGTCTTTACACAAGTTTTTCACTATCTTCACACATATATTTTATATATGTTGGCGCTATATAAATAAAGATTATTATTTATAGCCTATTACAAATGTACTGTATATGTGTGTATTCTTTTCAGATAATAAAATGTCATGCATAATCGGCCAGGAGAATGTGCAAGATGTAAGTAAACAAAGAATATAGAAGAATAAAAGTTCATACCCGAGTCCTTTGTTTTTCAATGGCCACATTTCCCTCATTAAAAGCTCGTTATTTGTTTTTACTTTATTTTTTTAAAGGCCTTTTTTGTACCCACAATTATGGGCCCAAGTTGTTCATTGGTTGATTTTATTCTAGGATATCATAAATGTCATTGGGGCAGATTTAAAAAATTGGAAAAAATCTGAGAAATTTTTCAAAATTTTTACTTTTTTTTAGCATATTTCCCTTTTAGGTACTTTTTTTATGAAAATTTTTATGCACACTTGTGGTTTCATCCGGAAAAGAGCAATGGTTTGACTCAAAATGAGGTTTGTCTTTATGTATGGGGGATTGGGAAAAAAAAACATTGAGTTGCACCAAAAATTCCCGGGCCCTTTTAGAATGTTCATGCAAAAGTAATTTCAACAAAAAATTTGGGTTTTGAAAATTACCCAAGCCCCCAAGCATGCCCCAAAATTTTTTTCATTTAGAAAAGCCCCGTAGAAAAATTGGGTAATTCGGGCCCCAAAGTACTAGCCCTGGATCAATCCATAAAGCTCCAGGTTTTCCCTTTTTGAAAGTTTCAACCAACATGTGCAAGTGGACAGAAAACTTTTAAACAAAAGGGAACCAAAAAAGGTCAGTGGGGGTGAACAAAAGCCAAGACAGGGATATGCTCTATGATATCTAAAAAAAAATTTTAATTTTTCCCAAATTACTTTTTTCCCAAATTTTAAAAATTTCCCTTTTTTTTTCTTGTTTTCTTTTTAGGATGAAGTTGTCTATTCAAAAATGAACATAAATCATCTTATGGGATTTGAAAAAGGACCTGCACAGTAAAATGTGTAAAAATTGTATACATGGGGGAAATTGGCAAAAAAAATTAATGAACGCTTTTTTTTATAAATTTTAAAAGGAATGTAAAATTGTTTGGGTTTCAAATGAATTTTTTTCCCTTTTTCCCAATAAACGTTTTTTTTGGTCCTCAAAACCCGACCCCTTTTTTTTTTTTTAAAAACATTTCATTCGACGGGGGGGGGCGGGGCACCCAAAGTATGGCCCATTTTACCTGGGGCCTCCTAAAGCCCACGGCGAACCCAAAGGATATGGGAAACCCAAACCGTCCTCCCGGGATCGCCAAAACCCTCAGAGCCCCCAAATAAAAAAACTTTGGTGCTGCCTGACTCGGGGGCCCTTTTTTGAAAACCCGGGGATCCCCCGGGAAGCCGGGGGGAGGCATTGTGGGGCCCCGAGAGGCCTGCTGGAAGAGGGCCGGGAAGCCATTTGGACGGGGCCGGCCTGTTTTGGGGAAGCTGACGAGGGGGGCCCTCGCTCCCCTTTTCCCTTCCCTACAAAAAAGGGCCCCGCGGTTTGGGGGGCCACTGAGCAGATCGGGGGTGTGAGGGGGCCCGGAGGCCCTTAAAAGGAAACCTGTGAGGGGGTAATCCCGGGGGGGCCCACCTCGCCCGCCCCCTTTGGCCCGGGGCCCAAGAAGACCCCGGCAAAGGCCGCGAGGGGAGGAGCCGGGGACGATCCCCTCAGTTTGGTGAACCCCCGGCGGGGTTCCTGAAGCAAAAGGGGAGAGGTGGGGCCAGCCCTGGACACGGGGGATTCAGCGGGGACTTCCCGATCGCCTTCGTTCCCGGGCCCGGGGGACACTAAAGGGGGGAAAGCAGCGCCCTGAGCGAGGGGGGCGGGGTGGGTGGGGGTTGCCGGAGAGCTCGGGGGGGCTCTCAAAAGCGCCGGGGAGCACGGCGGGAAGCCCCCCCGGAGGGGAAAGGGAAAAGTGCTTACCAAAGGACGGCGCCCCCTGCCTGGGGGAAAAGGGCTGGGGGGTGAGGTCGCTGCCAAAAGGGGAAACTGGGAAGATTCCGGGGGCGCAGTAAGTACTCCCCCCTGGGGGGAGACTGCGGACTTGTAAACCTCCTGCAGGGGCCCCCCAAACAGTCCCTTTTAAAGGGGGTTAACAGCTGCCTGAAAGCCCCCCCATCTCGGCGGGCAAGCTCCCCCCCCTGTGGTTGCGCAGTGGCAGCGGTTGGGCCCTCCCCCGGGCCCCCAACACAGGGAAATCCCAGGGACTAGCTGGCCCACAATTTTCCAAAACACCGGCCTCGGCCTGCTGGACTTGGGCCTTTCTTTACCCTGGGCCCCCCCCCCTGCCCCATCCCCCGCACTTGGCTTTTGTGCTTTGGGGCATTGGGGGTCTGTAGTCTCACCACAAAAAGAAGACCCCCCTTATTGTCCCCTGCTGTTTTTTTGCCCCAAATCTCACATATTTTGTTTAATTTTCCCTGTGGCTGCTGCGGGGTTGTACCCCTCCATTCAGAAAGGTTTGGCTCCACCGCCCCCTGCGGGTTCTTGAGGGGACTTTTTGCACAAAAAATTTTCTAATTGATAAACGACGGGGGGTTTGTGCCATCTACTGACCCGGCGCACATGCGCCCCTCGAATCCCTTGCCCTACTGCTTCCTCCCACAAATGTTTTTGGTTTTTTTTGGGGCCCACACTTTTCTTGCCTCCCCTGTTCGATTGCTGGTTCTCATTGCATTCTGTTTTTTAAATTTACTTGTTTGCTTTATTCTAGTGAAGCAAATTTGTAATATGGTGCAAATGCCCAGCTTCTATCCTGGTTAAGTGAAAACCAGGGTCTGGCCTCCCCGTGAAAGGCCCCAAGGGGTCGTTTATTTGATATTTTTTGGGTTTCCCTGGCGGCCCGTGACCTCCCCATTTTTTAATTCCTCCAAAACAGCTCGGGTGGACCCCCCCTTCCTGAAAATTTTTTACGAAAAACCCTTCCCCGACGCCCCGGGGGGAAACTCCCCCCTTGTCCCTTTGTCAGGGGCCCTCGGGCCCCCGGGGCCTGCCTGTCGCTTTTTTTTCCCTCGGGGTAGCAGGGAAAATTTGTAAAAAAAGGCCTCCTCCCGCACGGGGAAAAACCCCGCTCTTCTGCCCCCAACCTCCGGGGCAGGGCCCCAAAAGCCACCTCCCATTTCCTCGGGCGGGGCAAAGAAAAAGGCCCGGCACCCCAATTTCCCCCCCTGGGGGCCCCCCGGCCACCACCAGGGGCCAAAGCAATCCATCATCCCCGAAGGACCGGGAAACCAAAGGGGGATTTCCTCCTCCCAAGCCCCTCGCCCCCCTGTGTGGGCCCCAAAACGTTTCCCATCACCCTTTCCTTTTGGTTTGGGCCTTGGCCCCAAGAACCCCCTCCAAGTTGCTGTTGCCGGCCCCTGGACCGCCCCTGGCCCTAATCCAATCGTCCATGGACCGCCGATGGGACCTTATACAGTCATTCTAAAAACGAAGCGTTTGCCCAAAGATAACGACAAAAATTCCCACAAAAAAATTTCGAAGTTTGGGAAAGTCGCGATCAGGGGTCTATCAAAAAAACAGCGGTTCAATTTTTAAAAGAGGTTTTACATCCCCCCCAAGGAGCCCAAATAAGCGCGCTCCCAGGAAAAAATTGGGAAGACCTCGAGAACCTTTAAAGGCGGAAAAAAACCGAGGTTCTGGGGCATCCCTAAAATCAGTGCCCCCTAAACACTGGCAACTTATCGGTGGGTGGGACTTGGCCGGAGCCCCTAGTTTCGGGGCCCCTTCCAAATGACCCCCTACGGTGGGGAAAAGAGTGCACGGATTGGGGTCCCCGAGAGGGGAAGGCCCTTTCCCGGGGGGGTGAAAAAGCTCGCTACCCAAATTTGGTCTGTCAAGGAGAAATTTTTGGGCGGGGTATCGAAGATGTCGGGGGGTTTAAGGGGGGCCCGGGTTTAGGGATTCTTATCTTTCGGATTTCTCCAACAAAGTGTCCCTAAGAGAAGAGCATAATAAACCCGGGTCTGTTCTACCTACACGAACACAACATAAAGATTTCAGTTGCTTTTTTCCCGGCAAAGCTCAAGGTTCTGGAAAAATGGCAAAAATGTTTAACTTTCGACTCCCCGGAAGAGGGTCCGACGATTTTTACAGCAGGCTGGGGAATAGCGGAGGAATTTCTCTCGGAAACCCGGGAAAAACCACCCGGTTACCTTAATTTTGGCCCCGGGGAGCGCCATGGAAGGGCCTCCTTGGTGAGATTTTGCTTTGCGTTTTTGGGTCTCCTTTTGGGGCCCTGGGCTGCACGGGGGTTTCCACTAACAGTGGCATTTTGGTCTTCGTTTTAAACTTGTTATAAATTTTAAGGGGTGTTTACAAACTTTTGTTGGGGTTGGGGGCCCCCCGCCTCTAGACTACATTTTCGGGCCCGGCCCCTCTCCCAAGGGATGACATTTACCCCCCATCCCCCCCCCCCCTGTCTGGAAGGGGGGGGGCCGGGGGGTTTGCTGGGACGCTTTGGAAACCCCCCTTCCCCATTTTCGGTTGTTTTCCCCCCCCGGGGTTCCCCTTTTTTTAGGGGGTGCGGGATGAAATGGAGACGCCCCCCCTACCTCTGGGGTGCCCCCGGGCCCCGGGAAATAAATGTCCCTTTCCCCCGGAACGTTTTCGGGTCTTTAATATTTCCAAAAAAAAAACGCAAGAGGTTTCCCAATCCACCTCAAAAGACTGAAGCGCACATTTTTATGCCACAAGAACTCCCTTGGAAGGGAGATTAAATTTTTGGGGGCCCTGCGAGCCCCCAGGGGTTTGTTTCCCCCGGTGCTGGTAATTTTCTGGGAAGAAATCCCTGGTGTCGCAATATACTTTTTGGGGCCCGGGGTAGTTCAGGGCCCTTTTCTGATCAGTATATCGCGAGGGAGGGCCCGATTTAAAATACTTAAGAATTTAAAGATTGCCAAACCCCTGTACATTTGGTCAATCTTCCCACCCCCCCGAAGGGTCCCCAAAAGAATCCTTTTTTGCCCCACTCACCAAAATTTTTTTCTACAACCCGGAACATGACAATTTTTAAATTTTAGTGGGGGATTTCAAACGTGGGGGGCCCGACCCCACATTGGACAGATCGGGTGCGGGTTTGGGCCCCGGGGGGGCCTTTAAAATTTCCCCGATCACGTTTCCTCATGGCCACCCCGGACCCTCTATGACCCCCGGCGGCTCCCGAACCCCACCCGACCGGTTTTTTTCCCCCTTTTTTTCTCGGTGTTCTGATTTCGTTTTTTTGAGGGTTTACATGGCTCTGCTGTCTACGACTCTCCACTCGAGGGAAAGGGGAACTGATCTCCAAACCCCTTACTATCTCGGACCATGGGCCCTCCAATTAGTCTTTGCCCCTTCCCGGGGGGCCCCTCCCCCCGGGCAGGTCTTGGAGATTCCCCAAGCACTGTAAAGAATCAGATGACTTCCCCAGCCTTTTTTTAAAAAATACATTGGGGCTCAGTTTCTACAGATAATAAAGCGCACGCCGGGGGGTGGGCCCCTTTCTCTTCACCGCGAAGGGGGTTTTCCCCGGGCCCAATAATCAGCTATACGAGGGATTTAAGCGCCCAAAGGGCACGAATGACAAGGTTTTTGGGAAAGGGTTTCAAAGAGGACTTTTCGGGGGCCGCCCCCGCGGGGGAAATTTGCAAATTTTCCCTTTTGGCCCCAAAAAAAACCCCCGGGTACACCCGAAAAACCCAGGACCCCTTTTTAAAACTTTCCCTTTAATTGGGGCCAAAGCGCGGGTGGAAAATCAAGGCCCCCAGAATCGATATACAGGTGGGGGAATAGGGAGGGGAAGCTGTTGGCCCAGCGAAATTCTCAGGGGGAGGGGCCCACCCCCCGATAGCAGCCCGTTAAAATGCCCCGAAAAAAAGGTGCCAAACCTGAAAGACGCTTTGCCGGGAGAGGAAGCTTCGTGGCCCATTTTTTAGTCTCTATATAGCGCCCCCCCCTTTCGATGCGGACCGGGTTTCGGAAAATTCCCTTTGGGAAAACGGTGCGCCTTTCCCGGTCCTTTTAACCCATGAAAAAGCCCTCACAGCTAGAGTCTGACATCACCATGGGGGAGGGTCTCGGCGGCAAAACACCTCCTTGGCGAAAAGGTAAAACGCCAGGGCCCGAGGGCCCCAAACCCGGTCTTTAATTCTAAAAAAAATCCTGAAAAACCCATATTGTCCCCCTTTTAACCCAAAATATTTTAATTTGTCCCACATCCGCTCTGGGCCCCGGTAACTCCTTTTTTTATTCCAGAAAAGGTGTGCTGCTGAAAAAAACGGGGAAAGGGCCCCCTTGGGGCTTTTAAAGTCATACCGGGCCCCTATCTCGGGTGAACCCGGAAATTTTAACTCTGGGCCCAAAATTTTTTGCGAACCGAATTCAAAAAAATTTTTTTTCCCTGCCCATTCGCATCCCTGCCAGTCGGGGCTTTTCGTCCCCTAAAACGACACTCGACCCCGGAATTTTGCGATTGGTTTTGGCGGCGGGAACCCCGGCACAAAGGGGCCCCCCGGCCCAACCCGGGGGTCCATGCTGTTAAAAACCTGGGTGGGGAGAAGGCTTTTGACAAGGTCTCCTGGGGGGTTTTCCTGGCAGGCCCCCACTGGGGAGGGGGGGTTTGGGTCTGTTTTTCATTCCTTCCTGTCCCCATGCAGCAGAACCCCGACCCCGGCCCTATTTGAAAGGGGGAACATCCCCCCTTTATTGATTCTGTTCCGCGGGGGGAAGCAGGGATTGGGCCCCCTTTCGCCAATTTTTATTTAATCTCTCTATCGACCCCCCTTCTTTACCACGTCAACCCCGCTCAAACATTTTTGGGGGAAAAAAGCTAAAAGGGCTGCGAGATAAAGCTTTGGGGGCCTTTTGCGGACGACTTTGGGTTAAATTTTGGGCTCCAACCCCAAAAAACCCCCCTGGGGCGCAGTGCTTGCAAGGAAAATTAAAAATTTAAGGGGGACCCCTCCCCAGGTAAAAATATCAACGTTGAAAAAAGTGAGGGGCCTCCTTTTAGAGGGGGCCGTTTTGGGCCATTATTGGGGGGTTTCCCCTCATCATATCCCCCAATGGTGCAAATTCCCGCATCAAAAATTTTTTAGGCATCCTCATTTCCCGGCCCCGGAAAAAAAAATATTACGGAAACATCTTTCAGATTTCGTGGCGGCACTGAAAAATTTCCCCCAAGAGATGGCCAACCCCCTTCCCCCCTATCCTTTTATGGGGGCGGGCCAACCCCGCTTAAAAATGGTTTGGGGGTGCCAAACCCCCCCTGTATTTTAAATTTAAATATTCACCGATATATTTTTAAACCCAGGGAGGGGAAAAACTCCCTTAAAAGCCCCCTTTTTCCCAAACTTTATTTTGGGGGGGGGGGGGGCCCGCATTCCTCTTTAAATTTTTTCACCAAACCCAAGCTTCTCGGCGGTCTACGGCTTCCCTAAACCCTCAGGTATTTCAATTTAGCAGCCCCTTTGGGGCGAAAACCCTTTTTGGGGCTGGGGTCAGGCCTCAAATGTGGTTTTTAACCCCGACTGGGTGGAAAGGTTTTGTTCATTCCCGAGGTTCCCTTTTCCCCCCAAATTTCTTTTCATTTACCCTATGCGGAGCTTCCGTATTTATGTTAGGAAAAAACGTCCCTTTTTTATGCCCTTTTGGGGGGCATGGAAGAAGATAAAAATGGGTTAAGGGCCTGTCAACCCGACCCCTTTGCTTATCAGTCCTTAAAACAGGGAAACCCCCCCCTTTTCCCGGGTGGGCCTTTACACCCCGGGGTTCCGGGAGCTACCTGACAGGGGGCCCGTCATTTCCCCATGCAATGGGTGGACCCACTGCAAACGGGGGGCCCACTCACTTCAGGGAAATTCAGTCAAGTTTTTTTGGAAACCCCCCAATCCCCTTTTTTCACCCAAACTCCAAGGGTAGCAGCTTTTTAAGCCCGCCTCCCGCACATCACGGGGGGCGAATTTGGGGTTTAATTTTTATAAGACGGGGGGGACCACCGGGCGAAAACGTCTCATCTCTCGGGGAAAAATCATAGGTATCCCGCAGAAAACTTGATTTTGCCAAACCTCTCACAACCGCGCGCAGGGGAAAAGGCTTGGGCCCAACCCTGAACCCCCCATAAATATAATGCGGGGACTTGGGAAAATTTTCCTTTAAAGGGTTTCCCTTTCCAAAAAATCTAAACCTTTTGGGTGTTCCCAATCAAGGTGGACCCAAATGCCTATTCCCAAAGCCCCCTAAGGGGACATAGAATGGGGTGTACACGTTTAAAATTTAAATGCTTCAAGTGTGTACCCCGCTGGAAAGCGATCTCTTAAACCCTTTCCCCCTGGCAGTGTCCATAAAAATTCCCAAAAAATACTGGGCGGATGTGGCATTCGGTTTCAGAGATAAATCCCGGGGGTTTCATTTATCCCCCCCGCGCAAAGGGCCCCCTTTTTGGGGTTTTGAAAATTTCCGAGGGGCCGGGTACATTTCCAAAGGGAGAAGAGGCTTTTGGGACCGGGGTTTTATCAGCAAACGGGGGGCGAAAGGCAAATTTTTTGCGGTGTGGGAGCCACAGACAGCCCCCAATTTGGACAAAATTTTTTCTTGATAAGACCTTTTTCCCTTTTTGAAAATGGACTGGGTTGGGGGCCCCGCAACGGAAAAGGAGCCAAAAGGGTTTAAAAACCTTTTTTTGAATTAAAGGCAAAGGGGGGGTAGAACCCCACTTTCCGCCCCGATTGGGGAAAAGATTTCGATCCCGTTTTTTGGGAAAGAAGGGGGTTTCCTGGTTTAAAGCTAGGGGGGCCCTCTGAGCCAATTAACCCCTTAGGACCCTAGGGGCCTTGCCTGGGTGGAGTCAGACTTTGGAAAACCTTTCCTTTTTCTTTTAAAACTATTTTTCCCTTTCCCCTAACCGATTTCCCCGGCAAAGTTATGTGGATAGAAACTGGGGTAGGGGGCCCTTTCCCGAAATTGGGGCCCACAAAGGGGGGGGGGGGATGCCCGGGGGGTTTTTGGAGGGGGAAAATGGGGGATTGGGGGGATAAATCGGGCAGGGGGTTTTTTTTGTTGGATTTGAAAAGTTTTTTCCCTATTTGGGTTAATCCCAAAACTCTTCCCTCATTTGCCTACGTGAATTTTTTGCCCGCAATACTTTAAGTATTACCCCTAACCCACAATTTTCCCGTGTATTTCCGTTTAAAAAGTTTTTAAATTTTTTTTTTCATCGGGCAACCCCAATTAAATTTTAGTTTTTATGTTGGAAAATTTTGGAAAAAATTGAAGTCTTTTTCCAACTTTAAATTTTTCGCCCGCGTGCAGGATAACTGCAAGGGGGATATTATTGTATTGATTCCTATTTTTTTTTTTTATTTTTAAAGACCCTTTAAAAAAAACAATTTAAAAAAAAAAAAAAAAAAAAACATTTCATTCTTCAGAGATGTTCCTCAAATTTTTGTTTTTGACCCAAAGCAGGATCAGGGGGTTTTATAACCCGAATTGGTTGGAAACAAATTTTTTTCCCTTTTCCAGCTTTAATTTTTTTTACCCCTCTCATTATCCTGATTACCAGTGTTGGGAAACATTAGTGTATGGACAAAATCTAATGTGGGACCCAAAGGGAGGTAAGGGAATGAATCAATATAGATATTGTGCCAAAAGCAACTAGTTGACCTATTTCCTATTTGTTTCCCTTTTATATGATGCCCATTCAAAAAATTGTCCACCATGTAATAAGTGGTTGCCCTGAGACCATCACAGCTGAAGCCATTCAGACTGGCCCACAAAAGTGCAGGGGAAACCCCCGGTAGGCCCCTGAGTATGGCAGATCTGGAGTTTCTTTTAAACTGAATATACATCCATGGGAGAGGCAGAAAGGCAGAGAGAGAAAGAGGCAAGAGGCAGAGTATAAGAGTCATGTACAGTAGCTGTAGGGTGGGCCTCCAGAATCAACTCCACTGGTGGGCCCCAAGAATCAACTCTACTGGTGGGCCCCAAGAATCAGCTCCACTGGTGGGCCCCAAGAATCAACTCCACTGGTGGGCCCCAAGAATCAACTCCACTGGTGGATCCAAGAATCAACTTCAGTGGTGGGCCCCAAGAATAAACTCCACTGTGGGCCTCCAGAATGAACTCCACTGGTGGGCCCCCAGAATAAAATTGTACTGGTGGCCACCAAGAATGAACTCCACTGGTGGGCCCCACAATCAACTCCACTGGTGGGCCCCAGAATCAATTCCACTGGTGGGGCCCACAATCAACTCCACTGGTGGACCCTAGAATCAACTCCACTGGTGGGCCCCAGTATCAACTCCACTGGTGGGCCTCCAGAATCAACTCCACTGGTGGGCTTCCAGAATCAAGTCCACTGGTGGGCCCCACAATCAACTCCACAGTTGGGCTTCCAGAATCAACTACACTGGTGGGCCCCCAGAATAAAATTTTACTGGTGGGCCCCAATAATCAATTCCACTGGTAGGCCCCAGAATCAACTCCACTGATGGGCACCAAGAATCAACTCTATTGGGGAGCCCCAAGAATCAGCTGCACTGGTGGTCCCCAAAAATCAACTCTGCTGGTGGGCCCCAAGAATCAGCTCCACTGATATTCTATCGGTGGGCACCCAGAATGATTTTCTACTGGTGGGCCTTAGACACTCCAGTCCGACACTGATATATACATACAGTTTAGAATCATCAACATAATCTCGGCCCTGGAAATCAAATTTTTAATCTGTATTAACTTGTAAATTTGGAGATTATTAGATTCATTGGTTTATGCAATTTTAATATTCTGTATGTATTGGGATGTCCAGACACCAAAGAAAAATTATAAATGAGAGTCAAAAGTTTTTAAATATTGAATTTTAACTGGTGGCAATGGATTATTGGAAAGCTATAGGAACTTTATGCAATATACCAGAACTTACAGGAAGACAGCCCCAAAATAACAGAACCTGATCCTCCAAGACTACTGTTTCTGCTTCATCTTCTTCTTCTGGTCTTGTCCTAGATCAGATCATCCTGCTCTTCAGAGACACAAACCAGCGCCGGACTTTCAGAACCTCTGGACCAGAGGCCGAATTCAAGTCATTTCACTGTTTAAATATTTCACAACCGCAATTGTTAAAGAAAATGAAAAGAATCCTTGTTTTAGTGTCAGGAGGTTTTTCTCTGCAGATTTCTATCTCTTCCTGAGACGAGATGTGAGTGTTTAGCAGCGTCTATCGTGGTGAGATGGGTGAAGCCACATTTTACACAGGGTGACATATAGGGAGTATATACCAGTATAATATACACTGGTACCCAGTACATACCGGAGCCCTGAGCTGAGCAGCGGATATGGGTGTTATCTATATACTTCTGCTTATTCAAGGTAAGAAATGTCACTTGCTTATTATATGATTACTTACTATAGTTATTATATCCTAGACAACAAAGCTTCAGTATATGGTCAAATAGATACATAAATAGATTACTATGATATAACTAGATTTATATATATATTCATAGATTTGAGCTAGTTAGATAGATATGAAATAGATAGATATGAAATAGATAGATATGAGATAGATAGATATGAGATAGATAGATATGAGATAGATATGAGATAGATAGATAGATAGATAGATAGATAGATAGATATGAGATAGATAGATAGATAGATAGATAGATAGATAGATATGAGATAGATAGATAGATAGATAGATAGATATGAGATAGATAGATATATATGAGATAGATAGATATGAGATAGATAGATAGATAGATAGATAGATAGATATGAGATAGATAGATATGAGATAGATAGATAGATAGATAGATAGATATGAGATAGATAGATAGATAGATAGATAGATAGATAGATAGATATGAGATAGATAGATAGATATGAGATAGATAGATAGAATTTTAATTTTGCCCCATATGACATGTGAAGTGACCACTGTGTAGGCATCTATGAATCTTATATTTGTGCCCTTGTTATATTTCTCCTCTGTGCAATCTCCCAGTATCTGTGATGATGTTATTTCATAGCTGGCGTCTTCTCTTACAGGAATAACTGGATCTATGGTTTTGTATCAGCCCCAGAACTTTGTATCCATGGATGTCAGTGGCTCTGCAATCATCACTTGTGCATCCAGTGAATCTATAGAAATTGGAGGTGAAATTTCCTGGTATCATAGAAAATGGAGAAGCGGTGAAGACCCCGTCCGTGTGAAGTCATGCTTGTATGATAATGATACACACAAATATGGCTGCAAACAGGAGAGACACACGGCCAGCCTGGAGATCTACAATGTACAAACCAAGGACTCTGGAGTCTATTACTGCATATATCAACGTGTTTCTATTCGGATATTTGGCAATGGAACAAATCTGATTGTTGGAGGTGAGAAAACATTGATTGTGGAGTAATGATTTACTATAGAGATTTCACAATCTAGAGATCGAGAGCAATATTTTATATTGTATTTGTACATTTACACTTGTAGACTCGATTAAGGAGAGATTAATTCATTTAAATCAACAGCTTTTCGCAAACACCTTCCAATCTTCCTGTAGGACTGGATCTGTAATTATTTTTACTTTGTCCATTTACATTCTGTAAACTTTTATTCCTTTTTTAAATCATAGAAAATAATTCTGTTTGTGAAGTTTGTAAAGAGATAAGCAGTACTGATTGCGGAAGGTGGGTAGAGAACATCTTGGGTTTATAAATTGTCCCCCACGTTCTGTCTCTTTCCCCTTCCCTTGTAGATTGTAAGCTTTCACGGGCATGGTCCTCTCTCCCTCTGTACCAGTCGTTAGTGATTTAGGGCCACATGTATTAAAATGGTTTTGGTCTAAAACTCACTTTTTTTCCCTCATAGAAACCTATGGGCAAAAAAGTGAGCTTTAGACCAAAACCGTTTCATACATGTGGCCCTTAGTGTTTCCATTGTACCATGTTTGGGTCTATGCAATATATGTAACCACTGATGCATGTACAGTGCCCTGGAATTAAAATGAATAACAATACTAATAATAATCATACCATAAAAAAGTATAAACTAAAAAATTGTAAATACTTTATCAATGAACTAAGGGTCACAATATCAGCTCTAGAAATCACTATTAAAAATTAAAATGGCAGGCAGCATCCACAAATAGGTAACAAATTCTAAAATGTAGATTCAATGAATAGTTAAAATATATACATCACTAGCCCTTGAGTTATCTAGTGCTTATCTTGAATTTGTCCTGGTCTCATGTTATGTACCTGAAGCCCTTTTACAGTGTCCTGGAATTAATGGCACTCAGAAATATATAATAATACTAAAGGTTCTTCTTGCTCTTCATGTACTTTCCTTCTTTTATCTTCTTCCATGTTCTTCTTTTTTTATTTTTTGCTCTTCATCTTCTCCTTCTTCTAGGTCTTCTTCCCTTTTCCTCTTTGTTTTAATTCTTCTTGTCAATAAAACATATTTTAAGGCTTAATTTGAACACATTGACAACATCATAACTGTCTGTAGGAAAAGCTTATCAATATAAATTTGAAAGCCACATAGAAAATATAAAGTTATTAAATGTAAGCACTTTTTGATACTTGCAGACAGGTCGACCTCTAGAAGCTCCGTTCATATTGTCGGTCATCTCCAGTCTCACCATCCTCATAGTCCCTTACATCTGGCTTGTGTAGTACTTGCAGCCCCTCATACAGTCCATCTATCCTGGAATATCTTGGGCACATATCATAAGGGAAGAATCATTTCTAAAGAGGAGTTAGATGGGACCTGGACCATGATGAACTTCATCTCACTTCCCAAAGACAACTGGAGTCATGGGGAGAAGGTGACTTGTGAAGCTTGGATAACGTCCACTCCTACCAGAGTCTACTGGGAAATACCAGAAAAAGGTAACAATGATTTCTAGAAGTGAGGTGGTTATAACATTAGAGGAGCTATCCCAGGGCTTACAGAATTCATTTATGTTCTATGCAGTCCTAAAGGTCATGGTTTTGGTTTTAGTTATTTAAGGGGAGACATTATTTCATAACCCTTCTCCCTTCATACATAAAAGACATTATTTCAAGTGTCTATAACGAAGACCATGTTTGTCCCTTAGTAGATAAAGTCCATAGTCTTCAAGTTTTCCACATATTAAGGTGCTGGGATCCTCTCTAAGCTGAGCTCTTAGCTGTGATCATGACCATTTCTTACATCAGGTTTATCAGGACAGTGATGAGGTGGGAAATGGGCTCTAAATCAGAAAAAAAAACTTGGAACTTCAAGTCTGATCTATAACATCCTTTGTCCAACCATTTTTTGCAGGGGAGCTCCAGGAATAGGAGGCCTCCAGATGTCAACGCTTTCTGATACGAGCAGTGACTGTTGGGATTTTACTTCTCTTAACGTTGTCTGTTCATCTCATCTGGACTCTCTAGCTCATAGGTAAGACATACATGACTGAGAAGTAGTGAAGCAGCTGGTCATCTACACCAATTTTTCACTCTCTGCCCACATATATTTTAGAGCCTATTACAAATCTACAACATATGTATTCTTTGTATGTCAAATAATAAAATTCCAGGCTTAATTCACAGAAATACTGTATGTGAGGAAAGTATACAATGAATGTAGTAGAATAAAGGTTCAGCTTCTAGTCTATTGCGTTCACAGAGGCCACATTTACTCATTGACCAGCTCTGATCTCTGCTTTCCTCAAATGTTTGGCCCTTTATGTATCACCAATGACTGTATGACAAGTTCAAAAACAACACTTGGCTTTGCACAAAAGAACTTTGTTTGAAAAAACAGGTCTGAACAGGACCCAATAGAGGTAACAATAGCGTAGGACCCACCTGTACTGAGGTCCCGGTGAAGTTGCGGAGGTGGGCTTTTTGGCCAAAAGTGTGAACTAAGAGCCTCCGAATTTTTTCATGTATCCTAGTTAGCAGTAATGCCTTTTCCAAAATTCTTATGTCCTTTCTGATAGTTTCCTTAGCCCTTAGTGTGCCACTGTTATTTGAATTTGAATGTCTGTATGACAAGTTCTTCATAGGCTGATTTTATTCTGGGTTTTAATAAATATCATTGAGGCAGATTTTCGATTGGATTCTGTCAGAAGTTGTGCCAAAATGTAACATATTTTGACATAGCTTACATTTATCATCTAATTTGTACACTTATGTGGCTCATTTGACAAAGGGTGTGACATTCAAAATGGAGTACCTCTTCATGCTACTGGAAGTGGTTTAAAAAATTGACAAGCTGCACCAAAATTTTGCAATAGGATTTTGGTGCAAAGAAAACCAACAAATAATTGGTTTGAAAACTAAGTCTAAAGACGAACCAAATCTGTCATACAGTAAATGGCTGTGATAAATGTGTCTAGTCTAAACTTCCCCTGTCTAAATAATAGACTGGTTTAGTAAATCAGCCCCAGTGTTCTACTCTGAAGAGTTTAAACCAACATGTGCCATCTAGACATGATATATACTTACATAAGTCCAGAGTCAGTAAGGTGACCTAAAGGCAAGTATATGCTCTATGATATAAAAATAAATTATTGCAAATTTATAATCAATATTTTCTCTTTTTCTCTCTAGGATTAAATTTCCTTTTCAGACCTGAACATAAATCGTCCTACAAAACTGAATAAACAACCTGTACAGTAAAATTTGTGAATTTGTGAAGAACATAAAGAAATCATTGCAAAATAATAGGATTTAATTATGTATATAAAGGAAAGAAATCATATGTCATGTCGGTAAGGGGTTGAATAGCGGCCTCAGCTCTAGTGGTCTCAATGCAGTGGTCTTCATAGCCTCATGTTAAGGTCATCCTCGAGCGCCCATGTGGCCGGTGTCCCGTATTGAAGTGGGTCTTAATGGGTTATTTTCACAAGCACCAACAGAGGGAAGTCCTTGTGATTTTTCTGCCCTCTCTTCATATACCCAACTCTTCTATCAAAGTTAGAGGGATAGAAAATTAAAATTGGATAATAAATAGTGTTTACAACCAATTCAGTGTATGAAATCCCTGATCTTATCTCAGGTCACAACTCAAATGAGGAACATCTCTGAAGTCTAGAATGTTTTTATTAAAAGTTGCCAGGATGAAAAAAATGTATTGGGAAAAATAACAGAATTTAATTATATTATATAAAAATGCACTGGGAGGGTAAATATATTTGGGTGTCATCAATATGGTACCAAAGACTACACCATTGATAGTCTGCCCACTTGGAACTTTGGGAACTTTGGAGAACCACGAGAAAGAAGGTAGAACAAACTAAGCGCAAACAAAAAGTGTGGTCTGTGATAGGGAGGAAAATTTAGGATAAAACATTGTCCTACAGGCCTAAAATAAACAGGAGAATGTGATGGAACAAGGGTGGTCTATGGTGTGGCAAATGCAGCAGATTGATCTAATGTACAACAAGTGAGTAATAATAGATTTGGCCAAAGGAGATCATTAGATCCATTGCTTAATGCAATTTTAATACAATTTCCATAAAACATGGAAGCTCGATGGTAAATTGTCTGCCAGATAATCTAGAGGTCATTGAGCAGAAAATAGTCCACCAGGTATTCAATAAAATAACCAAATGAAAGGTTCGCCATTGGGTTACAGCAGAGGAGAAGGGGATGAGACTGTTTTTAAAGTATGGGGATGGACCAGAACATGCTTAAAAACCAAGAAAAACCTCTAAATGAGAGAGAATATTTCAAATATGAGACAAGAGTTGGTGGGAACGAGGGAATGGGATCAGGAGGACAGGTTACCAGCAGGAGAAGAAGAGAGAAGCCTCCAACCTCTCTTACAGGGACAATGATGGAGAAGCTATAAGATGGAGCAAGAAGTAACATGGATTATTGGGAAACCATAAAGTACTATATACAACGTACCATAAAGAGAGGAGAGCGTCCAGGAGGGCAAAATATCAGGATCTGATCGTCTCAGACTGATCTCTCTGCTTCATCTTCTGGTCTTGTCCTAGATCAGATCATCTTGCTCTTCTGAGACAGAAACCAGCACCGGACTCCCAGAATCTCTGGACCAGAGGCCGAATTCAAGTCATTTCATGAAAATAAAAGAATCCTTCATTTAGTCTCAGGATGTTTTTCTCTGCAGATTTCTATCTCTTCCTGAGACGAGATGTGAGTGTTTAGCAGCGTCTATTGTGGTGAGGTGGGTGGAGCCAGATTCTCAATATGGTCACATATAGGGAGTATATACCAGTATAATATACAGTGATATCCAGTACATACCAGAGCCCTGAGCTGTGCAGCGGATATGGGTGTTATCTATATACTTCTGCTTATTCAAGGTGAGAGACTTTATTCTTATATCATTATTTGTTAGAGTTATTATATCCTAGACAACAAGATATAATCAGAAAGATAGAGATGAGATAGATAGATATCCTCAACCACAAACAGTATCTATATGTTTTATCACATTGGTTTTGATAGAGTATATTTTCACACTATTATATTCATATCACATCTCACCAGTCTCCTGTAGTTTACATAAATTAAATTTTGACGACCATGCTTCATAGATTATATCTTAAATACCATTACTGATGTTGACTTTTTCACTGTCTCCAGTTCTTTCATGTCTTCTTATAAACTGATTCTCAAATCTGAACTTCATAGTCAAGATCTATTTGCAGCCGGACTCCCTAAAGGGCTAAAATAATACTTTCTTCTCTAGAAGCAATATGGTTCTAATACAAGATAATACCATTTAATGCAGCAGACTGGCATTGAGGGCTCGTACTTGGTTCTTCATTGACAGTTGCACCCAGTATTGATCCATTCAGGGTATAAACAGTATGAATATATTTTTCCCTGTATGACATGTGAACTGACCATTGTGTTGGTATCTAGGAATTATATCTTGTATTTGTGCCCTTATTATATTTCTCCTCTGTCCAATCTCCCAGTATCTATGATGCATCTTATTTAATATCTGACGTCTTCTCTTACAGGAATAACTGGATTTATGGTTTTGTATCAGCCCCAGAACTCTGTATCCATGGATGTCGATGGCTCTGCAGTCATCACTTGTGTGTCAGGTGAAGTTATAGATATTGGAGGTCAAATTTCCTGGTATCATAGTAAATGGAGAAGCGGTGGAGACCTCGCCCATGTGAAGTCATGCTTTTATGATAATGATAGACACAAATATGGGTGCAAACATGAGAGACACACGGCCAGCCTGGAGATCTACAATGTACAAACCAAGGACTCTGGAGTGTATTACTGTATGTATATGTATGCCTCTACTTGGAAATTTGGCAATGGAACAAATCTGTTAGTTGGAGGTGAGAAAACATGTGCTATACAGTAATATTTGATTTTATGACTCTTATCTACAGTATAGTCACAGATTTGTCCGTCCTCTTGAACAAATCCAATTTGACTCTGTAAGTGGTTCTAATTCTAAGGGTGAAAGCACCAGCTCATGAAACCAGACTGGTTACACTACAATACAATAAAGCCTTTGCTGGAAATTTGTAGAATCTTCTGTTTCATGCCAGGTTTAGCTTAATATAGGAATAACACAATCTACAAATCGAGAGCAATATTTTATAATTTACTTGCGGTCTCTTATTCTCTTCTTTCACTTATAGACTAGTTCAGCAGAGATTCATTTAGTTAAAATGACAAGTACGGGTCAACACCTTTTCTATCCTTCCTGTAGGAATTAATCTCTTTATTTTTACTTTTTCTTTTTTACCTTTTTTAATTCGTAAAATATTAATTTCTGTGTTTATGTTTTATGTTTAGATTTTGGACTATTCTCCATCTCCTTGTATAGTTCTGATAAACAATAGTCCCCGGAGTCGAGTGCTAAGGTCTTAACAATCGACTTGAGGCCTTAACAACTGGCTTAACAACCGACTGGAGTCCGCGGAGTCGATTGCTAACTCTTATCAACTGACTTGAGCTGAGGCCTTAACAACCGGCTTAACGACTGTTAGCGACTTCACAACGCAGTAAATTATGTGTCCCCCCAGTGAAGGTAAAAGGGTCCCCCAGTAAGTTATACGCCCCCCAGAAGGTGGTTATATACTTTATATATCTCCCAGTAGGTAGGTGTGTAGTTTATATGTCCCCCAGCAGGTATATAGGCAGGTTATGGATCCCCCAGTAGGTATATAGGCAGGTTTAGGTCCCCCAGTAGGTATATAGGCAGGTTTAGGTCCCCCAGCAGGTATATAGATAGCTTATAGGCCTCACAGTACATATGTAGGTAGCTTATAGGCCTCACAGCACATATGTAGGTAGCTTATAGGCCTCACAGCACATATGTAGGTAGCTTATAGGCCTCACAGCACATATGTAGGTAGATTATAGCTCCTCCCTGCACGTATATAAGTAGATAATAGCCCCCCTCCCTGCACATATGACAGTAGATAATAGCCCCCCTCCCTGCACATATAACAGTAGATAATAGCCCCCCCTGCACATATAACAGTAGATAATAGCCCCCTCTCCCTGCACATATGACAGTAGATAATAGCCCCCCTCCCTGCACATATAACAGTAGATAATAGCCCCCCTCCCTGCACATATAACAGTAGATAATAGCACCCCTCCCTGCACATATAACAGTAGATAATAGCCCCTCCCTGCACATATAACAGTAGATAATAGCATCCCTCCCTGCACATATAACAGTAGATAATAGCCCCCCTCCCTGCACATATAACAGTAGATAATAGTATCCCTCCCTGCACATATAACAGTAGATAATAGCCCCCCTTCCTGCACATATAACAGTAGATAATAGCCCCCCTCCCTGCACATATAACAGTAGATAATATATCCCCTCCCTGCACATATAACAGTAGATAATAGCCCCCTCCCTGCACATATAACAGTAGATAATAGCCCCCCTCCCTGCACATATAACAGTAGATAATAGCCCCCCCTCCCTGCACATATAACAGTAGATAATAGCATCCCTCCCTGCACATATAATAGTAAATAGCCCCCCTTCCTGCACATATAACAGTAGATAATAGCCCCCCTCCCTGCACATATAACAATAGATAAAAGCCCCCCTCCCTGCACATATAACAGTAGATAATAGCCCCCCTCCCTGCACATATAACAGTAGATAATAGGCCCCCTCCCTGCACATATAACAGTAGATAATAGGCCCCCCTCCCTGCACATATAACAATAGATAACAGCCCCCCCCCTGCACATATAACTATAGATAACCGCCCCCTCCCTGCACATATAACAATAGATAATAGCCCCCCTCCCTGCACATATAACAGTAGATAATAGCATCCCTCCCTGCACATATAACAATAGATAATAGGCCCCAGCAGGAATAGCGCTAATTAAAAGTAATACCCTGACAGCACTTACCTGACCTCCCTGCCGCTGTCGATGTCGTTGCTCCCGGTCTTTTCTTCAGCGGCGTGACGTCACCAGGCCGCGCGCGGGCAGCGTGATGACGCGCACACCGCCCGTGCACTCCGGCGCGCACAGAGCCGCATCCTGCCTGCGGCCACAGATTACTCCGCGGAGCTCTCTGCTCCGCTGAAGCATCTAACTGTATGTGCGTCCGGCGGACCCGCCACCGCTGCCGTCGCCAAGGTCCTAAGCCGCTAAGCCGATAGCTTAGCGACTGGTAGCGGCTTAGGACCCTAACGATCGGCGGCGGATAGCGGCGGCGCCGGGGACTAATAAACAAGTTGATATAGACGACAACACTGATGTCAGAAGGTGAGCAGAGTACTACTTAGGTTTATAGTCCAAAGCTCCAAAACTAGATACAGTTCTATATATTGAGGGTTGTACATCCACAGCTCCAGAAGTAAAATAAATAATCGTAAGTAAAATTTACTTCTTGTATAAATGTAACTTTCTCACTAGGAGCAACATGTATGGACGTCTTTTTCAGCCTGAGATCTAGCGCAGTCTCGTTCGCTATATTTTAACCAGGCGCATTCCAATATCAGGAGCATTACAGAACGCCCGCGGCACTTTGTAATTCGCCTGAGAACGGGGGGCGTTCTCAAGGCGTCACACTACAACCATGCGAAGCTACACATTTATAGCCTCAGTACGGCAAATCCAGGTGCATTACTGCTGGAACAGGTAGAGAAATTTAAAAGTGGTTTACTTGAGCCAGAAGTATCGCTTAGTAGCTAAAAAAAAGCTAAATCTATGACCCACAGTAGAGCAGGTTCATAGATTTAGACACATTCTATACTACAAATGCGTACAAAAAATAGCGCCTGGGCGCCAAAAATCATTAATGTCATCCTAAATGTGAGTGAGATCTTCTACAGATGTGTGCTGAATCTAGCAGCATGTCCGTGTACTGAAAAACTGATGAGATAAGAATTGTGTATAACCGTCTTCCATGATAACTCACGTAGTAGAGGTTCTTCTTCTGTTTGCTCTTTCATCGCTTTTCCTCTTACTTCTTATCCTACGCTGTGTTCTTCCTCTTCGCTTACTTTTTTTTTCATCTTTTCCTTCATCTATGTCGTCTTCCCCTTTTCCTTCTCTTTTTCAAAATTTTCTTGTCAATAATACATAAATATTTTAAGGCATAATTTGAACACATTGAGAGACTTTATCTCTGTAGGAAAAGCTTATTAATCTTAATGTATAAGAGACATAGATACTAAATATTTATTCAATGCTGCCACCATTTCATACTTGCAGACAGGTCGACCTCTAGAAGCTCCGTTCATGTTTTCCGTCATCTCCAGCCTCACCATCCTCATAGTCCCTTACATCTGGCTTGTGTAGCACTTGCAGCTTCTAATACAGTCCATCTATCCTAGAATATTATGGGTATATATAAAAAGAGCAGGATAATCTCCAAAGAGGAGTCAGATGGGACCTGGACCTTGATGAACTTCATCTCACTTCCCAAAGACAACTGGAGCCATGGGGAGAAGGTGACTTGTGAAGCTTGGATGATGTCCACTCCTACCAGAGTCTACTGGGAAATACCAGGTAATAATAAATCATAGAAAATTAATAATATAACCAATGTAGTTAAAAACTGATTGTCTCTTATCGCTAAACTTCCATAATTATTTCTTACCTTATAATATCAAGATAAACCGTCAAATAGCAGCCAGACACCATAGACTTGTGTGACTTAGTATACAAGAATCTTGAGGTATTTAAATCCTCTCATTGTAATATTACAATACATGTATTTGTAATGTACTTTTATGGTGGCACAGTCCCCGTTCCCCCACCACCTCAAAATGTGACTTTTTTCTTCTAGTGGAAAAATTGTGTAGTGCGAGAGGCTGATGTTATAGAAAGTTCATAGATTGGGCTGAGATTGTAATTTGCAAACTGTAATTACTGAATGATGAGACGTGGGCACATTGGTAAAGAAAGTAAGTTTTATACAAAAAATGGACAGTAATTCACCTATTGTGTCTACTGTCCAAATCTTAAATCCTGATTGCTCAGTGATTAGCATCTCTACCACATACGACCCCCCGTGCACCTCTGTGTGGCCACCAATCATCAAGAAAAACACATACTTTATCTTCATACTTCAGAAAGGAATATTCGTCTTTCAACAGTTGCATCCAAATGATGGCACTGTTGTGGTGGGCAATGCATGGCTGGCACTGTTATGGTGGACACTGCATGCCTGACACTGTTATTGTAGGCACTGCATGGCTGGCACGGTTATGTTGGGCACTGCATGGCTGGCAGTGTTATTGTAGGCACTGCATGGCTGGCACTGTTGTGGTGGGCAATGTATGGCTGGCACTGTTATGGTGGGCACTGCATGGCTGGCACTGTTATGGTGGGCACTGCATGGCTGGCACTGTTATTGTAGGTACTGCATGGCTGGCACTGTTATGGTGGGCACTCCATGGCTGGCACTGTTATTGTAGGTACTGCATGGCTGGCACTGTTATGGTGGGCACTGCATGGCTGACCACTACAGGGCTGTATTTGGTATTTTAAGCAACCTAAATGATCAATCCAGTAAAACTGTTTCTGTTTTATCTCTGGATTTCTTCCTCAGAGGAGGATTTATTTCTGACACAATCATGGCAGATCCACAAGATAAACCGTAAAATGTCTGAACACCCCTCTAAGATTTACTGTGGGCCCCTGAAAAGACCATGTTTGTCCTTTAGTGGATAAAGTCCATAGTCTTCAAGTTTTACACATATTAAATTGTTGACATTGTCTCTAAGCTGAGCTCTTAGCTGTGATCATGAGTCATGACCATCTCTTATATCAGGTTTATCAGGACAGTAATGAGGTGGGAAATGAGTTCGGAACCAAAGAATTTGGAACTTTAAGTCTGATTTACAACATTCTGTGTCCAAATATTTTTCGCAGGGGAGCTCCAGGGATATGAGGTCTCCAGATGTCAACGCTTTCTGATACGAGCAGTGACTGTTGGGATTTTACTGCTCTTACCATCGTCTCTTCATCTCATCTGGACTCTCAAGCTCATAGGTAACACATACATGACTGAGAAGTATTGAAGCAGCTGGTCTTCTACACCAGTTTTTAATTTTCTTCCCACATATATTTTATAGCCTATTACAAATCTGCAATATATGTATTCTGTTTGTATTTCAAATATTAAAATTCCAGGCATAATTGACAAGAATACTGTGTGTGAGGTAAGTATACAATGAGTGTAGTAGAATAAAAGTTCAGCCTCTAGTCTATTACGTTCACAGAGGCCACATTTACTCATTGACCAGCTCTGATCTTTGCTTTTCACATATGTTTGGCCCTTTTTGTATCACCAATGACTGACTATATGGAAGTTCTTCATAGGCTGATTTTATTCTGGGTTTTAATAAATATTATTGGGGGAGATTTGTAATTGGAATCTGTCAGAAATTTTGCCAAAATGTAACATATTTTGGCATAGCTCCTTTTAAACACATTTATTATGGATTTTATACACTTGTGGCTCATCAGGCAAAAGATATGGTTTATTCAAAATGGAGTAGGTCTTCAAGCTACAGGAAGTGGTTTAAAAATTGACAAGCTGCACCAACATTCTGGAATAGAATTTTGATGCAAAGAAAACCAACAAGTAATTGGTTTGAAAACTTGGACAAGTCTATGAACCAAATCTGTCCTACAGTAAGTGACTGTGATAAACGTGTCTAGTCTAAACTTCCCCTGTCTCAGTACTAGACTGGTTTTAATAAATCAGCCCCATTGTTCTACTCTGAAGAGTTTAAACCAACATGTGCGATCTGGAAGCGACATACATTTACATGAGACCAGAGTCAGTAGGGTGACCTAAAGCCAACTATATGCTCTACGATAATAAAATAAATCATTCCACATTTATAATCAATATTTTTTCTTTTTTTTTTCCAGGATGAAATTGCCTTTTCAGAACTGAACATAAATCATCCTACAAAATTTACTAAATAACACAAATGCAAATGTTGTGAATTTATGGGGAACATGCAGAAATTAATAGTACCGTATTTACAGTAAATATTAAAATAATATAATTAAATCCTGTTATTTTTCCCAATAAACATTTTTTTGTTCTGACATTTTTTTGTTCTGACAACTATCTTTATTTTAATAAAAACATTCTAGACTTCGACCTACCGCGCCAAGTCTTTTACCAATATTTGCAGCTGAGGCATGCGGTTCAGAGTCAAGCTTCACAAGTGGATCTGTCCATTAAATCTGCTCCCCTAAATTTAGTTTGTGGAGCACAGTCCACGAAGGGATTAATTTCGAAAGTATATAGTTATTTGGCGGATGAGTATATTTATAATCAACAGCTTCCAATTAAAGTGAAATGGGAGACTGACGTTGGCCCCATTAGTACAGAACAATGGGATAGTGTTTTGAGCCTTGCGAGATTAGTGTCATTAAGTAAGGCAAAAAGATATTCACAGCTTATGTTGTTGCATAGAGCTTATAAAATTCCTTTCCAGCTATCAAATGGGGTATTAGGTCTGACTCCAGTTGCCCACGATGTGAAATGGAAGAGGCCCAGCTTTTGCACATGATATGGGAGTGCAGGGAATTGGGCAACTTCTGGAAAGAGGTTATCCAGTTAATTAGCAAAGTTCATAAAATTGATATCCCTCTAGACCCACTGCACTGTGTACTTGGCTATTTAGAAGATATAGTATTTGATGTGAAACAAAGAATTAGCATCTCCCGAATGTTATATATGGCCAGAAAGTTAATTGCCTTTAGATGGATTCAGTCTTCTCCACCAACCATAACCAAATACATAAACAAATTAAACAATGTCATCAGATTGGAGAGGGGCGTATACTTAAAAAGAAATGCTCTGAGAAAATATGAAGGTATATGGAGCCCTTGGCTCAATTCCCCAGGTTTGCCTTCTCGTTCCTTACTGCTACATAATTCAGGAATGGCGCAAGGAATGGGAGCATTGTCAATTCCTATTACTGTTAGTTGAAGAAAAGGAGTAGACACTCTTGGCAAAGTGACTTCTGTCCTTGATTAAAAGTTGCAAAAAAAATAAAAAAATCATGGGTACTGCTCTTGGTTTGGTGGGTATGGGTGGGATGGTTGGGGTTTGTTTATGGTTGTATGCTAATACTGCTGAAAGCACGTATCAAGATATATGGTACGGACATATTCATATACTCTTAGTGTTTTTTATCTAAAGAGCAAAATTATTGTATATGTATGTATCCTGATGTAAAAAATAATGGTAAAAGACGTTCTATTCTGTATCTGCATACTTTGTTTAATAAAAATTATCTGATTTAGAAAAACATTCTAGACTTCAAAAATGTTCCTCATTTGAGTTGTGACCTAAATAAAGGTCAGGGATTTGAATTGGTTGTAAACACTATTTCTTGTCCAGCTTTTATTTTCTATTCTTCTCTTTATTCTGATCACCAGTGTTGGGTGTATGAAGAAAGGGCATTGAAATGGCAAGGACTTCCCTCTGTTGGTTCTCATGAAGAGAACACATTAACAGCCACCTCAGTACAGGATGCCGGCCACATGGGCGCCCAAGAATGTCCTTAACATGAGGTTAGGACAAATGTCATGTGGCCAATAATCTCTTCTACAATGTCAAAAAAGCATTATATGATTCCCATTCAAAGAATCGTCCACCAAGTAATGATTGGTTGCACTGAGACCACGAGAGCTGAGGCAGCTCTTTGAACACCACACTCTGGCTCATGATCTGATTTCCTCCCATCCTCCAAAAATATACTGTTATTAGAAAATAATTAAAACTAATGCACTCATCGAAAAAAATGGGGTCTATGACCCCAGAAAAACGATACACAAGAGAAATACATAAGGAGAATAAAGAGATTGTGAACTTATAACTTATTTTGTCTGAAGTGATGGTCTTTTCATGTACTCTCTATAGTTTTACACGAGCAGGTCCTCTCAAATGTCCTCTGGTTTTTAATAGCCTGAAGAATTCTTCTCTTTAAGGGATTATAGTGAAAGATAACACAAGACTATAAAGATCTATGTAGTCTGACAAAAGACATTACACATGAGAGAATTCCCACCTAATGGAGGAAGGTCAATAGTGACACAATGACACCATGGTCATCATTAGTGTTGACCATATTGACACTGGTTCAACCAAACTTGTTAAATAATTTGGGTCCCAAAACCTATTGTTTTTACTCTGTCCCTAGCCTAGCCCTAACCCTAACTGTAACTGAAACCCTGATATTAAGGCTTGCCTAATATGTAGATGTAGAAATGGAAGTGAAAATGGAGCGGAAGTGACTTTGCTGAGACAGTGCTGGCAGACCCGGACCCGGGCCATAGAAAGTTAAGTTAACCCTAAAAGGTCTAAAATCTATAACCCTCAACTCATGGTTTGGGTTACGGTTACAATTAGGGACAAATTTTAGATACTTTACTCCAAAATTTAGTCTAAACTAAATCGTAGCACGCGGATTCAGATCAAATTTGACTTTATCCAAATTCAAAGCACAACACATCATCACCATTGAAACCATCAAAGTAAAGGATATAGTGTTGTGGAAGCAGAGCTGCGGAAATACTGATCTAAAGATCTGTCTATAGATCTACAATCATTAGTGGCTGTGGACGCATGGATAGTATATTTTCATCTAGGATAGTGCTGTACAGTATTACTTTTCTAAAATAACCCTAAGAGGTCAAGAAGAAACATCAACACCCCGGCCCAATGTGCCCTGATCCATGATGAGTAACAGAGGATATTATGTTCACATAAAGCCACAACTCTTACACAGGTAACACTGGTATCTGGCCAGGACATCGAGCAGATCTGATGCCTCTGATATACTAGTATTTCCTAAATTTGGACGGCAAAAGTTCTGTTTATCTCTTGGAAATATGTTTACTTATCTTACATTTCCTTTTTTTCTTTCTCTTTTATATATACAGTATAGTAAACTTTGGTTTAACCACAGAGACTGGACGTTAGACAGCATCCTGTTCACTTAGATGTAAAGCTACGTTGGTAAAGTTACTAAACACAATGTGACAGGTCTGTTCTTAAAATAGAAATTCAGACCTCAATAGGAAAAATTCACAACAACCGCTCTATCTACCCCTCGTCTTTCTTCATATCATTCGCTTCTTGATTACATTTCAAGTGCATTGACAAAAGTAAAGTTTTGCATCTGTTTGCATCCATTTCAGTTCCCAATGGTTTGATACACATCTAGAACTAATGTAGAACTCCATTTTTTTTAACGAATTTATGTATTTGGATTAATAAAAGTAACCTCTTCATAGCTATTCCACTTGTGTGTATATATATGCAAATTGATATAAACATACATATAAATGTATAAATATAATTATACCAGTTTAAAATAAGGATATATAACTTTATAATAAGATTAAATCACTAGAATGAAGGCATTACATTGGCTACTGTAGCACAACAATAGAAAATACTTATATTTCACAATGATTTAAAAACTCGTAAAGTTTATTTTTTTATACTGTATTTTAGATTTTATTTCCAATATGCCTAAGAGCTTTTAGAGCCACATGTATGAAAATGGTTGAGGTCTTAAACTCACTTTGTTGCCCATAGGTTACTATGGGCAATAAAGTCAGTTTTAGACCTAAACCGGAAGTCAAAAGGTCTAACAAAGAGCTATCTAAGCTATTAAGGGCTGTCCTCAGATAGGTCAGTTAGGGTAATACTATTGGTGGACTCTAACATTATTTTGGGTATTGGTAGGCTAAAGTGTATTGGAATATAAATATGTAAATGAAAATGAAAAGTTAAAGTAAATTTTAAGTAAAGTTTAGTAAATAAACATAAAAAATCTAAGTAAAAAATAATAATCACAGATTTTTCAGAAATTCAAAGTCATAAAATATAAAATGACCCTCTTTAGCTTTACAACTGATACAATAAACTTAACCTAGTTTTCAGAAAGCAAAGTAAAAAAAAATAGTAAAATTTTTATTTTTTAATCCAAAAAGTAATCTAAATGAAATGCTACATTGAATGTACCAATTGTGTTTACAGAGGCGCAGCCTCATGTACGTTGCCACCTTTCTCTTTGGTTTGCATAAAATTGACCAAATTTATGAACAAAAACAAGATAAAGTCATAGATGTTGGAAATTGATCAGGAAAACTCAAAAGATCGTTAAGGAGTTTAGGGCATTATATATCATCAGGCAGTTTGTTGGAATTTTACGAGAAGGGGAAACATTAAGGCTACGAGAGAAGGTAATGGACTAAATGTAAGGAAGATAAGTAATAGTCAAGTATAACTCCAGGACATCAGTATCAATGACCAGAAGGAGGTAAAGGCATCAGGTTTAATTGTTGAAGAAGATAAGATGAGAAGGAACTAAGATTCAGAAAGATTAAGCTTGAGGTATGCAATAGATACAAGAGAAGAAACGGCCGATAAGAGCTCAGTAGGATATATGTAGTCGGGTGTCATCAAAATCAATATGGTACCAAAGAGATGGTGATAAAGTTCTGGAGAGATTTGAGGGAATGGTATCAGTAGGACAATTTGCCAGCAGGCAAAGAGGAGAGCAGCCTCCTACCTCTCTTACATGGACAATGATGGAGAAAGTATAAGATGGAACCAGACATAAGATGGATTATTGGAAAACCATAAAGCACTGTGTACAACGTACCATAAAGAGCAGAGAACGTCCAGGAAGGCAAAATAACAGGACCTGATCCTCTCATCTCTCTGCTTCTTTTTTCTGCATTTGGTCTTGTCCTAGATCAGATCATCTTGCTCTTCGGAGACACAAACCAGCGCCGGACTCTCAGAACTTCTGGACCAGAGGCCGAAATTAAATCATTGTATTGAAGCAAAATGAAATCAAAATAGTGTCAGGAGGTTTTTCTTCTTACTCTGCAGATTTCTATCTCTTCCTGAGATGAGATGTGAGTGTTTAGCAGCGTCTATTGTGGTGAGGTGGGCGGAGCAGATTCTATATATGGTCACATATAGGGAGTATATACCAGTATAATATACAGTGTATATCAGTACATACCGGAGCCCTGAGCTGTGCAACAGATATGGGTGTTATCTATATACTTCTGTTTGTCCAAGGTAAGAAATGTCACTTTATTATCATATTTTTTTTACAGGTAGTTTAGCAAAGACAAAAAGGCTACAGAATATAGTCAAATAGATATGAGATAGATTTATAGACTTCCTCAACCCCAGGCAGTATCTATACATTGGTTTTGATGGGTTTTGATCTTTACATTTTCATGCTTATATAAACAGATCATATCCCAGCAAAGTCTCCTCTAGATTACATAAATTAACTTTTGACGACCATTCTTCATAGATTAGATCTTCCATACCTCTATTGTCATTGACTTCTTCATTGTCTTCAGTTCCTTTAAATAATTTTTATGAACTAGTTCTCAAAACTGGACTTCATAGTCAAGATGTGTCTGCAGCAGGGCTCCATAAATGGGTAAAATAATATGGTTGTAGTTTGAGACAATATCATTTGATGCAGCAGACTGGCATTGAGCACTATATGGTTTTTCATTAACAACTGCACTCAGCATTGATCCATCCAGGGTATGAAGAGTATGAATATATGTTGCCCCATATGACATGTGAAGTGACCATTGTGTAGTTATCTAGGAACGTTATCTTGCATTTTTGCCCTTGTTATATTTGTGCCCTTATTATATTTCTCTTCTGTACAATCTCCCAGTATCTATGATGCATCTTATTTAATATCTGACGTCTTCTCTTACAGGAATAGCTGGATCTATGGTTTTCTATCAGCCCCAGAATTTTGTATCCATGGATGTCGGTGGCTCTGCAGTCATCACTTGTGCGTCCAGTCAAGTTATAGAAACTGGAGGTGAAATTTCCTGGTACCATAGAAAATGGAGAAGCGGTGAAGACCCCGTCCGTGTGAAGTCATGCTTGTATGGTCCTGATACACACAAATATGGCTGCAAACAGGAGACACACACGGCCAGCCTGGAGATCTACAATGTACAAACCAAGGACTCTGGAGTGTATTACTGTATATATAGTTATGGTTCTGCTTGGAATTATTTTGGTAATGGAACAAATCTGATTGTTGGAGGTGAGAAAACATTGATTATGGAGTAATGTTTTAATATAGAGATATCACAATCTAGAGATTGAGAACAATATTTTACATTGTATTTGCTACATTTAAACTTATAGACTAGTATAAGGAGAGACTAATTCATTTATACTGATGGCTACGGATTAACATCTTCCCCACCTTCCTGTAGGAATAGTTCTCTATTTCGTTTTACTTTTTCTCTCTACATTCTGTGAACTTTTATCCCTTTTTAATTCATAAAAATTTATTTCTATGTTTATGTTTTATGTTGAGTTTTGGATTATTCTACATCTCTTTTTGTAGTTAGTAAAGAGATAAACAAGTTGATAGAGATGACCCAACACTGATGTCAGGAGGTGGACATAGGAGTACTGGTGTATAGTCTGGTGAAGCTCAATAATTGGGTGCAGTTCTATATATTACAGGTTTTATGTCCACAGCTCCAGAATAAATAATCCTAAATAATAATTACTTCTTGTATAATTGTTACTCTTTTAATAAATGTTGTGAGTGAGACCTTATACAGATTTTTGCCCAAACTAGAAATATGTCCGTGTACTGCAAAACTGATGCAATCTCAAATAAATTGTTCTTGAATGGGAGAATAACATTGTGGCACGCACCACTTAAACAAATTTATTGTGTCGTGATGCACAAAGTGGGTACATGAGAAGACACGCACAGACTGTTTGTTTGGGATCTCATCAGTTTTGCAGTACACAAACATATTGACAGTTTGGGCATAAATCTGTATAAGGTCTGACTCATGACATTTCTTGGGAAAGTAACAATTATACTAGAATCGCCATTGGATGTGCGAGTCTCTCCATGACCGTCCTTTGTGCATTAGGACAGAATACCACAAAGTGTTATTCCCCTTTCTGGATTAAGTTATTTCTTCATCCTTATGTATTTTGTTGAGCATCTTATGGGCATATATTGAAGTTATTATGTACTTTACTCACATACCATCAGTCATCTGATGTCAACCCAAAATGGTGCCGATTATTATGTTCTATATCTAATTCCAAATTCAATGTATAAATGTTTCCCAACAATGATACCAATAATATTACACATAGAAACAATATGAATAGATTAAGTAAAAGCTTATACACGACTGTCTTCTCGCTCTACTTGTTCTTTCATAACTTTTACTTTCACTTCTTATCTTTCACTGTGTTCTTCCTCTTCTCTTACTTTTCTCTCTTCATCTTCTCCTATTTCTATATTTTCTTCCCAGTTTCCTTTTCTTCTTCTAAATCTTCTTGTCAATAATACATAAATATTTGCAGGCA
The DNA here is from genome assembly GCA_025379985.1 of Phyllomedusa bahiana. Taxonomy (NCBI): domain Eukaryota; kingdom Metazoa; phylum Chordata; class Amphibia; order Anura; family Hylidae; genus Phyllomedusa; species Phyllomedusa bahiana. Next base: position 42,116 of record JAODAL010032417.1, read on the forward strand.
TAAATTAAACACATTAACAACATAATGATTTCATCTCTTCATTCTTTTCCTTCTCTTTTAAATCCTCTTGTCAATAATACATAAATATTTGAAGGCATAAATTAAACACATTGAGAGCAAGGTGACTTCATCTCTGTAGGAACAAATTATTAAACTAAATGTATAAGAGACATAGATACTAAATGTGTATTCAGTGCTGCCACCATTTGATACTTGCAGACAGATCCACCTCTAGAAGCTCCGTTCATATTGTTGGTCATCTCCAGCCTCCTCATCCTCATAGTCCCTTACATCTGGCTTGTGTAGTACTTGCAGCTCCTAATACAGTCCATTTATCCTGGAACATCTTGGGTACATATCATAAGGGCAGGATAATCTCTAAAGAGGAGTTAGACGGGACCTGGACTGTGATGAACCTCATTTCACTTTCCAAAGACAACTGGAGCCATGGGGAGAAGGTGACTTGTGAAGCTTGGATAACGTCCACTCCTACCAGAGTCTATTGGGAAATACCAGAAAAAGGTAATAAATTATAGAAAATTAATAATATAACCAATTAAATTATAAACAGTGTCCCTGAACTTCCATCATTATTTCTATAACCTTATAATATCAAGATAAACCAGTAAATAGCAGCCAGTCACCATAAACTAATTTGACTTAATATACAAGAATCTTAGGGTCTCTAAATTCCCTCATTGAATGATTACAGATATATATTTATAGTGTTTATTTATGATGGCACAGCCCCTTAGGCCTCCTCCACACACACAACTCGAAAAGTGACCTTTTTCTTTTGTAGTGGAAACATTCTGTAGAGCGAGAGGCTGATAATATGAAAAGTTCATAGATTAGTAGAAAAAAGATGTTACTTTCACCCACAAATGAGATTGTAATTTGCAAACTTTAATTACTGATTGATGAGACGTGGGCACACTGGTGGAGAGAGTCCTTGTTTTATATGTAAGAGCGGAGAATAAGTGGATTATTGAGTCTGCTGCCCTAATCCTGATCTTCGGTGGCTCAGTGGTTAGCACTGTTGTCTTGCGGTCCTGGTGTTCTGGGTTCCCATCTGAACATGAGCACCATCTGCATGAAGATTGTATGCTCTCCTTGTCCTTGAGTAGATTTCCACCAGGTACTCTGGTTTCTTCCCATACTCTAAATATATCCTGAAAGCCAATTGTCCCTAATGTGTGTCTGCTAAAGGAAAATTAGATTGTGAGACCCACTTAGGACATGAACTGATGTGGAAGGTGATGATATGTCAGTGCTATATAATACAGTAGATCATAATGTTATCCAGATTGTTGATATTCTTGAAGGTATGGAGCAGAATATGTTTGTCTCTCAATAGTAGAATTTCAGGTCTTAGTCCACTTTGTTTTCATGATAAAATCCCTTTTTGGCGAGCAACTTCTTAAGAGAACTTGTACCTTCATTGGCATTGGGTATTTTAGGCTAAAACATTATGAGAATGATGATGAGTTTACATGGGCAACACGTTCTGAACCAACAGACAACATGGACATTGTATATAAATATGAGGTTTCATCTTTGAAATCAACACTGTGACCTTTTCATAGATATTCATGATGGATTTGGAGCCCCTAAATGTCAACATTTCCTGATACCAGTGGTGACTGCTGGGAGTCTATTGGTGTTGACTTTGTCGATTCATCTCTACAGGACTATGAAGCTCACAGGTAACACATATACAACTGAGCAATAGTAGGACATTAAAAAAAACCTATTGATTATAAGTAGAGATGGGCGAATCGATTCTAACGAAGTGGAATTCGTTTAGAATTTCAGGAAAACTTCGGTTCGGAACGAAGTCGAACTTTGGGGTACTTCGGGTGAACGAAGTGTGCTTTTGATTGATAAAATGGCGGCGAGCACATGGCGCTACATGGGGCAAAGCACTCTGGGAGGAAGAAGGGCATAGCCTGCATGACATGTACAGAGATGAAGCCAATCAGAGACCGGCGGGATTCTGTGATGTCACCGCACTATATAAGTCCGGGCGCGACGCCGGGAGCTCACACTCCTCTCACTATACTGATCAGGGAAGGTGCTGCCGCGCTGATTGTGAAGCTCTCACTGAAGAACTGATTTTTATACAGCGATTTTTGTGGGTGTCTCAGCTTGTCTCAGAAACTGTTCTCTTAATGTTCTATTTCAAATTTTTTGGGGTATTGGATCTAAAATCCAGTGTGTGTCCACTGCAGCTGCATATACATTCAATATCCAAGTGGGATCTAAGCCAGTTCCTGTTGTATTCATTTAAAGAAACAGCGTTTTTACATTACAAATACCACTTCATTTTTTGCTGCTCAATTCTATTGCGCAATTTACATCCAGGGGTTAATTAAGCGTTGTTTTGCTGGTGTGCTGACCCCAAGAAACCGTCATTTTCAACGCCAAAATACATACATTTTTCCTGTAGCATAATTCACAAGCGAAGGTTACTTACAATTTTATCTCTTGTTGTGTAGCGTAAAAAACGCCATTGTAACACGCTACAAAGCTACTAGTTTGTGGTTGCTCAATTCTTTTGTGCAATTTACATCCAGGGGTTAATTAAGCGTTGTTCTTCAGTTGTACTCAGTAAAAGAAACTTTGTTTTTCACCGCCACAGAAGAAATTCTGTAGCATAATTCATATCCGAAGGTTAATTAAGCCTGTTTGTGCTTTTATATTCAGTAAAATACACAGAGTTTTTAAACGGCACATACAAGTCAATTTTTCCTGCCCATTTGTGGAGCGCAATTTATATCCAAGGGTTAACCAAGCTTCTTAGTGGGTTCATTTGGCGTCAAATACAGGGTGTGTATTTATCATATACAGATATCTTCATCAAACAGTGTCTGTACATTTTAGAACAAACAGTATGTCAGACAGAGAGGTGGCAGGCTCTTCACCTGCGAGTGGCAGAGGCACAAACATTCCTGGAGCAGGTCGCAGCACAGCAAGGGGACGTCGCAGCAGGTGTCACTCGGTGTACTGACTAGCAACCCAATGGTTCTTGATTGGTTGACTAGGTCATCCACTTCCTCCCAGATGACATCTGACAACCCCAGCCAAGAGTCGGTGGGAACCTCAGACACAACCCTTAGTTGGCATGGCCCGGGAGCGGGTCAGCGGCCCTCACCTGTCCTCAATCCGCCACTGTCCCATCTGGTTCCCTCAGCCAGAGATCTACTATGTGGTCTAGGCTCAGCGTCACTATATAGCGAGGATGAACAATTTGAGTAGGGCAGTCAGCAGCTACTTGGCAGCGAAGAAATGGGGCCAATATCCCCTGCTTCTTGCAGTAGGCGGCAAAGTATAGATGTTGAGAGTGGCATGGGAGGTCATGTTGTGAGGGGTCAGCATCTGCATACCAAGACCGGTGATGAGGAACGGACTTGAAACACAAATAGATGATGATGAAAGCCGACCCATTTGGGGAGGGGGTGAGGAAAGGGGCTTCATCATCGTCAGGAAAGAGGGCTCAGTTCGCGCAGGCAGCGGCGAGCCAGAAGTGGGTCGTGTGGCCGTGAGTCAGCGGGATAGCAGCAGTGTGGGGTGGGGGACCAAGCGGCCAGGGAAAAAAAACCCCCTTCGCAGGCCCAAAGAAATAGGGCCGGGGGCTCGGGGGGGGGGTTCTCAGCGGGGGAGGGGGCAAAGGGGCGGGGGGGAAGTAGTACTCAGTGGGACGTTGGTGGTAAAATCGATACTCGGCGGTGTGGCAGTTCTTTGCTAAGAACCGAGGGGGCCGAATATGGGTATATTTGATTCTTAAGCGAAAGTGAAGCGTGGCCAGGGACAAACTTGGCACCAGGCCCTGCTCAACACATGAGCGTCCCCATCCGGGGGCCGGGGGGAGAAACGTGGCTCAATGTGGTGTCCATCCTGCCCCCGCGCCAGAAACAGACAGCGCCCGTGGCACGCATGCCTTTGCGCCAGTCAAGGCTCCCCCACCTCGCGAAGGGACTTTTTCTCTTTGAATCTCCCCGGCCCAGATGCCCTGTTTTCTCGCTACTATGCGCAGCAGTCGTTTGCGAGGCATTTCAAGAGCAACAGTATGCGTCCAACCCTCCTAAAGGGGCGCAGCTGACCGTGCCTTTTCCCAAATTTTTGGGGTGCAGTCCTCCCCTTTTCCAAATGGGGACTCTGCACCTTAGAAACTAATGGCTTGTGCCGAGCCGGTGGGGTTCCCAAACCGTAATTTCTTTAAAAAGGCCAGTCCAGCACTTCAAATAGTAGAACAGAAGGTGGGCCCCGTCCCTTTAAACTTATCGGTTTGTTCCAAGGGGCCGGGACGCGGACGCTGGGGTGTAACTTGGTCAGGGCCTTACATGTCCTTAGGCCCCACTGGGTGAAAGTCTTCCGGCCAGGCCACCAAAAAATTTTTTTGGAAGGGACGCGCATTCCCTCCACCTTTCAAACTGCTGCTCCTGCGAAAGTCCGCCCCCCCCCTCCACAAAAACCCCCCCTCTCAGTTACTGCCCATATACCAATGTTAGGGCAAAGCGGGTTTTCAAACCCGTTCTACACCTGGTTGCCTCGGTCACCAGGGGAGGAATGTCCGTCATGCAGAAGAAAAACGATGTTTGGCTTTCTCCGGCCAACTGCAAATCGGAACCATGGTGCGGGCAATGGGAGGAAAAGGTGTCCGCTGCAAAAAAAGGAGGGGGTGGTCCTGCGCCCTGATGACCCCCGGGTTCAATCGGTTGTGAAAGGTTCCGAAATTTCCACCGATCTTCGAACTTCTGAAAAGGCCGGAAACTGTGCAAGCACTTTATCCTTCGTACAAAAACAGGGGAAAACCCTCCTCGAGTTGAGCGCAGAAGGCCTCCC
>JAODAL010032418.1:0-46958 GCA_025379985.1 Phyllomedusa bahiana
TCTACACCTTTTTTTTCAGACTTTTACTCAAATTAGGGTCCATAAAAAGGAAGAAGGGTTTTTTTTTCAATATCCACCACCTTTATTTGGGGGGAATACATGGGGGAAAAAAGGGGATACCTAAAAAAAAAAATTTTGTTGTTGTTTTTCTCGTAGGGTTTTCTTCTCACCAAAAAAAGCATGGGGCTTTATTTTTACTTTCTTTTTGACTTACCCAAAAATTTTTATCAGATACCCCTTTTTTTTCTTTTTTTCAAAAAACAACTCGTTGGTGTATTTCAAATTCCCCCAAGGACTGCAATTTTTTTTTGTGGGGATCATTTTCCCCCCCGTAGGGAATTATGTATGATAATGGGGGTGGCAAAGGTAGCTGAAAGCCGAGTTATTGTTTTAAAGGGGTAACAATAATGTTTTTTTTTCAGGCAACTCTTTAAATTGATGTTTCAAAAAAATTTTTGTATTTTTTCCTTATCAAACTGGTAATGTTTTCAATTCATGGATTATCTTTAATATAATCCCAAATGAAACAATGTCATCAAGCGCCCTCCCATATCAGGACAGGGCGTCTTTGTAACACTAACCACCGATAGGGAGGCAAAAGGATTGGTCCCGCATATAAGAATTCCTCCCCCAATTCATGTATATTTTGGGGCCCAAATTGGGAAAAATTGCTGGTCAAATGCAAAAGAAGTTGTGAGTCAACAAAAAACGTTTCCATGATTATAAATTCCATGATTAGGGTCATACCACTGAATTTTCCCCAAAAAAAAGTTAATTAGTTAAGCTGCTCATGTAAATGGGGGGAATAAGCCTTTTCTCACATTCAGCCCAAAAACAATTTTGTTTCCTGTGGATTTTTTCTAATTTCCACTACCTGCTTTTATCCCTTTAAAAATCCTGGGGTTATGGGATGATGGTTAAGGTGAAAACCACCATGCCCCAATTTTTTCTGAGAATGAATAGATGCCCGACACAATCGGTCGGAGAGGTGGTGGAAATATATTTTTATGTGTCTTAGGTAGAGAGTGGATAATTGGAGTTTTTGGATAGGGGTTAAACAGTTGTTCTGCTAAGGAGGAGGATAGTAAAAACCCCTATAATGCCATCAGCAAAAAATTTTATTAGGGGGTTTTTGGAAAAGGGGGCCCTGGGGTCACTTCCTAGATGCTATATGTAGTAATGGTCCCTAACCCGGTTCAGTTGAGTTTTCTATAGAGACCTATTCGAAACCCCCACGGCCCCACCCCTTTTCCCCATTTTTTATCGTTTATGGGGTTATTTTTTTGTGCCTTATGGCCTCTTTCTCACATATTTGTAAATTATCACTGTGTGGCTGATTTTATTTATTTATTAAAAAAAAATCAAAAGCAGTGGATATTTAGCAATTTGTTGTAGAAAAAGAGACAGATTGCTGACTTGCCTAAACAACCATGTAACCTCCTTTAAATGATACAATTTTAAGAGTTCCAAGTTTATTTTATGAATCCTGGTGGAATCCTTAAATACTGTTTAAATTTGTCTTTCATGGTGAACATTGTGTTCTGCATACTTGGTTCTGTATACTGTGTCTGCTGGGGGGAGGGAGGCATGACTTCAAGCTCTTGGGCCCTAGTGAAAAAAGTGAAATGGTGCCCCCCAGTGCCCCCTCAGACTGCAGAGCCCGGTAGCAACTGCTACCGCTGCACCCCCTATAGTTACGCCCCTGGCCCACCTCCTTCCCCTTGTGGAATCCTTTGTGCTGTTTAAACTCCTTTTTCATGGGAAACACACTCTGTAAGTTTTCTTTTACATATCTATGAGTTGTCTGTTATTCTGTAGATACTGTCACTCAAAGATTTCTGACACATGAGCTGAAGCTGCAAGTCCCATCTTCTCATACTCTATCATTACTGCTCCTGCAGGGTTATTTGAGCTAACCAGCTCACTCTCTGTTTGTAGTACAGGCCCAGAGGGTGAGGTCAGCCAGGGGACATGTTGGGCTGGCATGCCTGAGTGTTTAACTCTGCAGGGGCTTGCTTCTGACCTCAGATGCCACAGACTGAATGTGAGAGCAGACAAGCTCTCAGCAGAGCTCTGAGTATCATGTGCTTTTGCACTATGGAGTGGGCTTTATTTTGAATGGTTAGCCACTCTCTGGCCATAGCTAGCTTACCACTGGACAGAGTTTATGGGCACATCAGTCCTAGTGAGAAATTTTTCTGACTGGGTAGGTTGGATTGTGCGCAATACTATTGCTGACTCTTTAACTCTGTATAGATTGGACTGGTGTTGTGACCTTCTGTGCTATATCCATGGACTATATGTAACTAGGATACTTAGACTGTATGTATTTTTGATTATAGGTTTGCAGTGTGCAGATGATTTAAACACCTGTAGGTGGGAGTCTGAGATATCAATGACAGCAGCCCACTCCTACGCTCCAGTTCATTACAGTGGCACACAAGTTGGCTAGGTTAAGCCCCATACGGAGATACTGGGGTAAGTTTGATTTAACCATTGCTTACCCCATACTTGCTTCAATTATTTATTTAACAAATATAATTATATCCAGGACATCTTGTGTGAATATGTTTCTGCAATCTATGCATGTGTGTCCTTATTGACTATATCTACATTACGTGTGACCCTACTGCTTACTTATACTCTGTTGTCCCCTGAGGAAATCCTGTAGAACTTAGAAAGGAAGCGCGTTGGGACTGTGGGACTTTTTGGGGACTTTGGATTAGTATCTTTTGGGCCCCGTTTATCAGGGAGCATTAGAGCTTTATAGTAAAGGTTCCGGGTGGGGCCGTCCTTATTGGGACAATGTCCTCATATTGTTTGATAAGCAGTATGTAATATATGGTATAATAGGGTTACTTTGGCCCCACACCTTTTAGATTTAAATTTATCCGTTTTATCTTTTTTCTTTTGTATCTTTTGGAATATTGTTAGCCCGTATTTTACTAAACCATTAGAAGTTAAGTTTTATGTCTATTTTTCCACTTATTCATTTTTGGTTAGAGACGGTACATCATACTGAGTTAGAGATAGCTTTACTTATCTTGTTATTTGCGGTCGTGGCTGAAAGTGGCTTGGCCAAACAAAGCGTATTGCTGCTCGAACAGGCAGACCTATTTCATTGTGGTCCGCCTGAGCCAGAGTAGTCAAAGTGGATCTAGATTTGCTATTAAGGCAAAAAATTCCATTATTTCTCATACAAAATTAAATATAGAAATATATGAAATTAATATAGAAATATATATATAACATCCTGAAAATATAAAAATATTCGTAGAATATTTCTATTCCTAGAAAATGTATTTAAAATTAATAGAATCTAAAACTAATTTTACATTGAATAACCCACTGATGTGGTTCAGATATTTTTAATTTTTATTGTTTACTTCATTAAATGAAAGACATTTTTATCAGATGGTGATTAGTGATGAGCGATTGTGTCAACTATCGTTATCGATTCGATAGTCGATATTGGAAATTATCATGACGATATCCGATAGTCGATAACAAAAATCGCCGATGACCATTAAAGTCTATGGGAGAGGAACAACACCTTACACCCAAACAGGGGTGGAGAAGCTGGAATTAACATCCACAACAGTAAACTGGATACGCGCTACATCTTAGGCAAGACAATTAGGCAACAAAGAGTCACAGAAAAAAACTGACAACATTTCACTATCCCTGTCTTGTACCACAGCATATTCAAAAAAGGGGAAATAGCAGCGACCCAAAAAAAAAGAAAAAGTTGTGCACCCCAAACCGACAAGGGTTTTAATAAACCTCAAAAAATGCAAAGAGGTCCCCCACTTCAAAAAGAATTGTGGGTTTTTTATTTTTCCCAATAAAAAACAATGTTTCGGCTTGACCAAAGCCTTTCTCAAACTAAACCAAGGTCTAAGGTTTATAAGGGGAAAAACAAAAAATATACATTAACAATTAGTAACAATCAAAATTGTTAATAAACAAAAATGTGTAAATATTTTTTAAAATAAATTCATAATGAATGTACAATTTTAATTGATTACATATAAATACAGTTTCCAAATCAAAACAAAGTGAAAAGATTTTTTAAAAACATAATATTTCAATATCTAGTGTTTATAAATTAAATTAAATTTCATTTTTTTTAAACCCCAGACCCTTAAAAAGCAGACCCACAAAATTAAAAAGTGCCAAAGGCATTTTTATTTGAACCATCATTTTAGTTGAACTGGATATTACTATCCCTGTCCTGAACGCAGCATGACCCTTAAACCTGTTGACCCACAGATTAAAAAAAATGACAGAAAAAGAAGCTTTCAAACCCCCCTTTTAGTTGAACAGGACATTGGGTATGCCTGTCCTGGGCCGCAGCATGACCCCAAAAAAGTCGACCCACAATTAAAAAGTGCGGGGAAAAAAGGGGTTTTTTTTAGCCACCATTTAGTTGAACTGGAATTGACATACCCGTCCTGGACCGCAGTATGACCCTTAAACCTTCTACCCAAGATTAAAAAAGTGCCAGAAAAAAAAGGGGTCTTTGAACCACCATTTTTGTTTTCCCGGACATTTACTAACTGTCCGGAAACCCCATATGACCATTAAAAATGTCGAAAAAACAGATTAAAAAGGCCGGAAAAAAGGGAAATAATTGAACCCCATTTTAGTTTTAACTGGACATTGATATATCGTCCTGGGGCCCAAAAATGACCCCAAAAAATGCATGACCCCCAGATTTAAAAAGTGCCAGAAAAAGGTTTTCTTTTGAACCACCATTTTTTTTTTTAACTGGACATTGCTATGCCTGTCCTGGCCCCACATACCCCAAAACAGTGTCTGAACCCCCAGATTAAAAAATGCCCGTGAAAAGGAGCTTTGAAACCCCCATTTTAGTTAAACTGGACATTACTTTAAAACCCGTCCCTGTACACGCTACCCCTAAAACCCCTTTTACCTACAACAAAAATGGGGCACTTGCTATTTGTACATTGACTGTCTTTATAATTTTTTTTGGGAACGACATTTGTTTCCCCAAATTTATTTTGGGAATTTTTTTTATATTTTACATTATTAAATTTTTTTTTTTTTCAAAGTGGAAAACTACAACATGCACCCCTCCCTCAGTTTAAAAGGTATTTTTTACATGTGTAAAAAGTGTTAATTCGTTCGCACACCCCATAAGTAAAAAAATTCCTAACATCCCCAAAAAACTTCTTTGTTGGAAGACATTTGCCCCCTTTCTTCTGGAGTGATTCACCAATTTTAATTCTTTTTTCATTTTTTTCATCCCCCCTTTTTCAGTGATTTTTGGCTAACTCCCCCGGGGATCCAAGATGCGACCCCCATAGTGACTCCAACCCCAAAAAATTTAAGCCTCAAATCTGCAATTTTTGGGAGCCCTGGACCCTTTTTGACACTACTTAACCTCACAGAATCACCTTTTTTCAAAATCTTTTTTTAGAGAAATTTGAAGCATCCGATGCCCCTAATGGTAGGCCAGTGGCCGTCAGTCACGTTAAAACGGGGGTCCAGCTGTCAGGGGGCCCGACTTACAGTGGGTCGGGGAAGCCCGGGTAGACTTTCATTTATTAAAACATAGGTTCACTGCCAGAGCCGGGGTTTCAGTGGGGCGGTGAGAGCAGGTAAAAAAAGCCCTTATATGCCAACGAAAAAAAGTTGTGGAACAAGGGGCGGAAAATTTTGGAGTGGAGGGAAACCTCCAGCCCTTTCCCAGACAAGCAAACCCGGGAGCGCTTGCCCCCTCCTAGATGCGGACCAAAAGAGCTTCATTTGGAAAAGCTGGTGGTTGACGCCCGTTATCCGGGGCCCTTTTTCATGGCATTTTTTCCTGTTTACTCAACGGCTGAAGGAAATTGTCTCTTTTTTTTTTTCTCTGCCCGTGTCCCTACTCCCCTGTCCATGAATAAACCCACATCTGGTCAAGTCTTCCTTCCCTCCCTGTAAAAATTCAGAGAATTTTTGTACCATATTTTGTACATGCAAGTTTTTATTTTTTTTAATTCTAAAAAAACATTTTTAAAATAGATGGAATCCCACCACATTTTTGTTTCTCTTTTTTTAATTGTAGGATTGTTTACTAGTTAAAGATCTTGAAAAACAAGCATTTTGCAATAGTGCCATTAACATGTTCTCCTTTTCCCTTTTTTACAGAAACCACCCCCCATAAATTTTCAAAACATGCCCCTTTCCACCACTCTTACAATTGTGAAAACAAATGTCTTTAAAAACCACATTTTTTAAAAATAGGCCCTTTAGTATAGCTGTATTCACAGCAAAATGTCCCCAAAAATTTCAAAACAGACCTTTGGCCAGTCTTACAATTTAAAAAAAAAGTCTTTTAAAAAACCACATTTTTTGAAAATAGGACCGTAGTATACTGTATTCACAGCAACTTTCCCCCCTAAAATTAAAACATACCGTTTGGGCCATTTTGACAATTGGAAAGAAAAAGCCCTTTTAAAATTTTTTTTTAAAAAAAAGACCTGTAAATACGGGATTTTCAAGCAGCATGACCAAAAAATTAAAAAAATGACTTCTCCCCACTTTTAAAAAATTTTGGGTGGAGAAATCCACTTAGAACCACATTTCTGTTCCAATGGCCCTTGATTATAGCTGAACTCACAGCACCGTGACCCCAAAACCATTGACAGGGGAAAAAAAAATTGAAAGATGAATGAGTAAAGGAAAAAACGGTTTTTTAAACTAAAACCCCTTAAAAATTTGGTTTGTCTTTTTAGTCCCCCAACCGAAAAACCACAAAAACGTCTTGGAACGAAAATAAAAATTGCAGTAAGAAATTATTATTTTAAAAAACATTTTTTAAAGAGGACCATTTTGTTTGAAGAGGGAAGTAAGTAAACCGAACTAATCGGGGACCTCGCAATCGGGGGCCCCAACATCATCAAATCCATGCCTGATTCATCTTGAAAAGTCAAACGACAACAACTGTGGGAAAACTGATGTGTTTGTCGTAATACCCTCCAGCTGTGCGAAGGTCCCCAGATATGACGCGGCTGCGGGCAGGACAACACCTCTATGGCGGGCGACGCTTGGCCATTCATCCATTTTGGATACCCCGAAGTCGATTTGGCCAGAACACATCCAAAAAAAATTGGTGTTGAGACACAGAAATTTGTGCCCAAACCCCCTTTTTTTTTTTTCCCCCTTTAAACTGGGGAGGTGGAAAAAAAAAAATTGCCAGAGGCCCCCATTAGGCTCTGCCCCAATGCCTGCTCTGCCGGGCCACTTTTGGAACTCTGCTGCTTCAGGTTGCTGGGTGTTTTTTCCAACCCTGACATTTGAAGAACGTGAAGCAAAGCAAAAAAATGTCCCCATTGATCAAACACCATGGGCCCAATTCCCGCATTTACTCCCTTTTGGGTGGGGGGAAGGGAAAATGCTGATCTTGCTTGTACCGGGATCGAGAGGGGGGGCCACCCAAACTGTTGTTCATTTGAGGCCAAATCGAGGATCTTTTGGGGGAAATGAACAAAAATCACTCATTAGAAAAAGGAGCCTTGATTCCCAACCCTTTGGTCGAGAGGCACTACAAACTGATCTTTTCCCATCTTCCCCCCCCTCAAATCCGTGCCAACCTCTTTCCAAGGCAGGGGCAACGGTAACGTCATGTCCAGGGAAAACTCATCCTCCCCCCCCTTTTCCCCTTTCCTCCGCCACAGCTTCAAACAGCCCTAACTTTCCCAATGATCACCCTGAGAGCTGAGGCGCCGCCTTACATCAGCCCCGGACCCCGAACCACTGCCTAATTAAGAACGATAAAATTGTCGGGCCTCCTGGATTCAACAGAGCCACCATTTTGGTGGCTTCATCAAAACTGGCAAGGGTTGGGGCAGAGCCTTTTACCGCCTCCACCTTGGTTTGGGTCAACACCCTGAGCCTGCACCCCTGCTTGTCGGGCCATGTGTCATTCGTACTGCGTAATGGCATTACCTGCTGCCACAATCGCTGGGGCATTTTAGGGGGAATTTCCCGCTGTTTCCCGTCAACAAAGAGACGGTTTATGGGAGGGGCCGACTGACCGCAACGCAGCCAGGCGGGAAAGCAGGTACAACGGCGGGAATTTTTAGCTCAGACCCCGATCTTCCTCAGAGGCATCCAAACTCGGGGAGCTTTAGAAATTTCTGGACACGGGGTTGACGTGTGCCAGGGAAGGGATTGCCCACCTACCGATCTTTAAGGAGCCAGGGGATTTCAACCGTTATCGCACACCACCTTTCCGGCAAAGGTTTTTGCACCCACCACGCTCGGGCCCCCGTTGCGAAGAGACGTCCAAAAATCCTGACCGTTGTTTACGGTCCCAAGACAGATTAATTTCAAAAACGGCCTGGTTTTCAATTGGGCACGGGTGCCACCGAGGGCCTTTTGGGGGAAAAAAACCCGCACCATCCCTGGGGTTTTTGAAGAGCGTGCGCCGAGCCTGAACCACCTTACCCCCAAAACACCACTCAGCCACCCAGGACTTCACAGAGATTTTTCGGCCTTGGCCTGCTTACTAGTCCAAGTTCGGTGGTCAATGGACTTTGCCGGACACAGATCGACAACGCGCTGAAATTTAAAATGACACGGCGGGAAGGTCGGGACGGTTTTTCTTTCAAAGAAATGCCTGCTCCACTGGCATTTTTGGGCAGGCAAGGGGCAAGACGGCGGAAAACCCCTCTTTTTCCCCCAAAAAAGGCAACATTTTTTAAGCCAAAAGCCTGAAAAAGCCGAATTCAGGCTTTTGGGTTTGGGATGGTGTGGTTAAACCTGGTAGACAGAAGGCTGGGTCTAACGGGCCGCGGTACGCGTGCAAATCAAAATGATGGGAAAGGAGAAGGGAAAACATGGGTCTCGGGGTGCTGGTGTACTCGGGGGACGGGGGAGGGGAAGGAGGGGAAACCTTGAACATGACTGTGAAGACATGGGCAGCGATTAACGCGGTGGTGGCAAGGAGGGAGGAGGCGGAGACAGAGGGTGTGACAGTGGGTTGGGAAACCCCGGGATCGGTGGGCCTGTTTTTTGGGCCCAAAGGGTTTTCCCCCCATTCAACCAGCATTCGCGCTTGACAAACAGTTTTTGGGGGTGGTTTAAACACCTAAGATTCTCCCTCTAACCCCGTTAATGGCAAACAGATATACACGCTTTGGGTAAAACAGAGGTTTCTTTAAAAAGGGCCCCGGCTTGAGAGGCCGGGCCTTTTCGGGCGACGATAAGCCGGGAGCGGGTTTCTGCGATAGTGGCGGCGGGAAAAATCTCAGCGACTTGTGCGACCCCCTCTCATTTTTTTTGGGGGGGACCCAATGACACACCCCCCCCATCTTCCTCCTCTCCATTTATGAACGCCGCAACAAATTCTGCTGAAAAAACGTTGGATCCGCAATGTCGTCACACACATCAACACAGGTGATTCCTTGCTGACATTCTGCATCCCGGGGCTGCGGGTCTACAACAACAGGCAGTGCAAGACCTTTTCCGACTGCCCGGGTTTTTTGCCGTTGACTGACTTCCTTTTCCCTGAGGCATCAGCATTTTGTGTCAACAACAAAAAAATACTCTTTGGCCTCTTGACTTTTTGAAATGCCTTCTGCCCCCAACCAATTTGTCATCAAAGAGGTCTTCAAAAATATTATCCACATGGTGGGTACCGAGTTTCATTTGGGTTTTTCCTTCGCTTCATGTTTTGGGCGGGTGCTTAAGATGATATATGACATTTGTGGCCGTACTGGGAGGACTTGGGGGTAAACGCGGATGCAGGGGTTTTATTAACCACGAAGAACAATTGCGACGCTGTTCTTACTGAATTCACAGGCCGACCCCCCTTTGATAGGCCTGACGGTCCCCTTTAACCGACGATCCCCTGGGTTGCTTTTCTGTTCCAGCACTGGAAGGGGCATCTTCTCTCGACCTCTCCCCTATGTCCTAAACCCCCCTTTGCTCGCTTACCACCTCATTTCGCTCCATGTTCAAAAATAAAAAAATTTAAAAAGATATGAAGAGTTTTGACAGTTCCCCTTTGTGAAAGACACAAATCATGGCATACTTTAAAACCCGTAATTTCCTACACCAACTAGGGTTAGAAACAAATTTTTTCTAGCGAATAACCTGTGAAATGGGGTCTGGGGGGAAGAACCGAAAGACAAATCAACAGTGTTTTTTCCTTCACCCCCGGGGATTTACAACTGCCCATAGACAAAAGGAATTGAATTTTCAAAAACAAACATACAATGCCTATCGCCCAAACTGAATTCAACCGAGCGAAATAAAATATTTAAAAGTTACAGGGAATGAAAAAATTGCGTTTTTTGTCAGCAATGACAACAAAACTTTTTACAAAAAAATTTTTCATAAAAATTGTCGTACAGCTGGCTTTTTGAAAAAAAGGGGGCCGCAGTATGTAAAATACAGCTATTTAAAAGTTATACGGATAACAAATGGGTTTTTGACCCAATGAAATACACCAACAGTTACTACAAAATTTCTGTATCCTAAATGTTATACAAGGGGCTCTTTTAAAACAAAACGGGGCTGCCCCAAAAGGGAAAAAAACAGCTATTTAAAATTATAGGGATAAGAAAAGGGGGGGTTTTGCACCAATAAAAAATACAACAGCAGTTACTAGAAAATTTCTGTATCCAATGAAAATACAAGGGGGCCCTTTGAACAAACGGGGGCTGCCCCAAAAGTAAAAAACACTATTTAAAATTTTTCGGATAATAAAAGGGGGGTTTTGCATCAATGAAATATATCTGCATTACTAAAAAATTTATGTTCCTAATTAGAGGGGGCGAATTATTCAAAAACAAGTGGAATTCGATTAGAATTTCAGGAAAACTTGGGTTCTGAACAAGTCAAAATTTTGGGGTATTTTGGGGTGAACAAGTGTCCCTTTTTTTGATAAAAGGCTGTGAGCACAGGCTTACAGGGGGAAAAGAACTCTGGGGGAAGAAGGGCATAGCCTGCATGACTGTGCAAAGAAAGCCAATCAGAGCCCGGGCGGGATTCTTGCCTCACCGACTATAAACCGGGCGCGACGCGGGAGCCTACCTCCCGTACTACAAAAAGGGTGCTGCCGCACTGATTGTTACTGAAAACGATTTTTATACCAAAATTTTTTGTGGGGTTTTCCCCAGTTTGTCTCAGAGACTGCTTCTCTTCACTTTCTTTTCGATTTTTTTGGTTTTGCATTTGAAAACCAGTGGCTCCAAATCAGCAGCATTAAAATTTAAAATTTCTATCTGCTCACAGCACTTGAAACCAAGGGGGATCTAAGCCATTCCTGTTGTAATTTATTTAAAGAAACAAGTTTTTTACAATACAAATACCATTCTTTTTGGGTGCTCAAATTCTTTGGTGCAATTTTCAATCCAGGGGTTAATTAAGCATTTTATTTAGCTGGGTGTCATTTTACCGCCAAAATATATACATTTTTTCCCGTAGCCAATTCCAAGCAAAGGTTAATTTCAATTTTATCTCTTGTTGTTGGGGTAAAAAAAACCGCATTTTAACACGCTACAAAGCAGATTTTTTGGTGGCTCAATTTTTGCCGCAATTCATTTCAAGGGGAACTAAGTATTTTCTCATTTTCACTCAGTAAAAGAAACTTTCTTTTTCACCGCCACAGAAGAAATTCTTACATAAAATTTATATCCGAATTAATTAAAACCTTTTTCATTCAGTAAAAACACATTTTTTAAAAGGCACATACAAAAAATTTTTCCTCCCATTTTGTGAGCGCAATTTTTATCCAAGGGTTTTCCCAAGCTTCTTAGTGGGTTCATTTGGAGTCAAATACAGGGGGTGTTTATCCTTTTTAACAGATATCTTCATCAAACAGGGGTGACATTTAGAACAAACAGTATTTGACAAAGGTGGGAGGCTCTTCACCGCAATGGGAGAGGGACAAATATTTCCCGGAGCAGCCCAGGAAGGGGACCGCAGCAGGGGGCACTCGGGGAGCCACAACTGCCGCTGTCCATCACGGGCCCTGTGCGACCTAGCAACCCCAAAGGTTCTTGAATTGGTTGACAGGTCATCCACTCCCCAATACATGACAAACCCCCCCAAGATCGGGGAAAACTCAGACACAACCCTTTTGTTTTTGGGATGGCCCGGGGGCCGGTCAGCGGCCCTCCCTGTCCCCAAACCGCCTCGTCCCATCCGGTTCCCTCACCAGAGACTACTATGGGTCGGGCTCAGCGCCCCTATATAGCGAGGGTGAACCCCTTTGAGGAGGGCATCAAACAGCTACTTTGCAGCGAAGAAATGGGGCCAATTCCTCGCTTCTTCAGTAGGCGGCAAAGATAGATGTTGAAAATGGCATGGGGGGTCATGTTTGTGAGGGGGCAGCCTCTGCATACCAAGACCGGTATAGGGGCTCAGGACGAGAAACAAATAGATAGATTACCGACCCACTTGGGCCGGGTGAGGCAAGGGCTTCTCATCGCGGAAAGGGGGCAGCTTGCGCGTCAGGGGCGGCGCAGCAGCAAGTGGGTCGGTGGCCGTGACAGCAGGATAGCGCAGTGTAGGTTGGGAACCAAACCCATGGGGTAAATAACCCGCTTCGCAGGTCCAAGAAAGTAGCGGCACAGGGGTCACGAGGCGCGGGGGCAATCACTCATGCGGACGTTTGGGGGTAAAAACCGAACTCGGCGGTGTGGCATTCTTTGCTAAACACCGGAGGGGCAATATGGGGATATTTTAAAAACGTAAGCAGAAAGTGAACGTGGCCAGGGAGCTAAGTTGGCCCACGGCCCTCTCAACACATGCACGTCACCATCCGGTGGGGCCCGGGGAAACCTGGCCAGATGGGTGGTCCATCCGGGGCCCCCGAAGAGCAGCACGCGCCCATGGCCACATCCCCTTGCAGCCATCAAGGCTCCACCCCCTCTGCGAAGGGAGCTTTTTCCTTTGACATCATCTCCCCCCCCAACTCCGCTCCCGCTACTCATGGCCCCAGCAGTCTTCAGCCCAGGCATTGCAAAAAACAAAAGTATGCTCCCCATCCAAGGGTGCAAAAAGCTGCCCGTACTCCTGCCCAAATTTTTGGTGCTGCAGTCCCCCCCCCTTTCCAAAGGGTTTGGCCCTCTGCACCTTTCAGAGAACTAATGGCTTGTGCCGGCCCGAAAAGGAGTTTTTCCAACCATAATTTTTTTTCCCAAAAAAAGGCGTACCAGCATTTTCAAAAATATGTAGAACAAAAGGGTGGGCCGTTCTTGACTTAGGGGTTTGCCCAAAGGTGCGCGGCAGCGGGGGACTCGGACGTAACTATGGTCAGGCCAGTACATGTCCTTTTTGGGCCCCCTGGGTGAAAGGCTTCCCCCCCGGGACACCAAAAACTTTGGGCAGAGACCCGCTTTCCCCCCTCCACGTTGTCAAAATGCGGGTCCTCGCCAAATTCCGCCTCCTCCTCCTCCACCACCCCACCATCTCACCCCACAATTTCTGCTCCAACAACCATATGTGTAGGGGACAGCGGGCCACCAGTTCACACCTGGCTTTTCCCCCGCGAACCAAAACACAAAGGGGGGGAAAAACTCCGCGTCTGCACAAGAAATCGATGTGGGCTTTCTCCCCGCCAACTCCCAAAACGGAACCATGGTCGGACAAGGGAGGAAAATGGGGTCCGCGCTGCAACCGGGAGGGAGTCCAAAAGTCCCTCATGGCGCACGTGTTCAAACTGGTTTGAAAAAGGTTCCTGAAAATCTTCCACCATCTTTAAAATTCTGAAAAAAAAAATTCCAGGGAAAATGGGCAGCACTTCATCCATTCCACAAAGCCAGAAAACCCTCCTCGATTTCAGCGGGGAACGGCCCCCCCCCCCAACACCCCGATAGCAATGTTTCCACCCGTTCACATTTGGGCCGACGTATGAACAAGAAAGGGCCTTAACGATTTTTTGATGATCCAGGGACAGGAGTACTCCCCGTGTAACTTTGATGTCAGCCATGGTACTCATGCTACACCTCTATTTTTAGGGCCCTTCGAGGGGTCCACGTCATTTGTTCATCACCAGGACTACATGAATAACGTCTTCCACTGCTTCTAGTCCTGGAAAAGATGCTGAAAAATTGTCTGGGGGAGGGACTGGAAATGGCGACAAAATGTCGCGGGCCACAGAACCCGGGGACTGAAATGGAGGGGGAGGGGGAGAAGACAATGGAGCTGAAGCATGTCTGGTGAAAATGAGTGGATTTTCTACCCAGGGCTATGTTGCCATTGCTTGGCCATCGACATCGGCATGGTCGAAGTCGACCATCATCGTCAAATAGTCAAAATGAGCAGTCGATTATGAGCAAAGACCATTAAAGTCTATGGGAAGAGAAACAAAAACCTTCATTTCTTACCCCAAACAGGGCTGGAGAAAGCTGGAATTTAAATCCACAAATCAAAGGATACGGCTACATCAGGGAAAACACTTAGGTTATAAAAGCCACAAAAAAAACACAACAACATTCACTATCCCTTCTTGTACCACAGCGACCCTTAAACCTCTCACCCACAAATTAAAAGTGCCAGAAGCAGATGAATTTGAAACGTCATCTTACTTGAAATGGACATTGAATATCCCTGTCCTGGGCCACAGCATGACCCCAAACCCTGCATGACCCCCAATTAAAAGTGCCGGGGAAAAAGGAGTCTTTCAACCACCATTTATTGAACTGGACATTGACTATACCTGTCCTGGGGCCACAGCATAGCCCCAAACCAGCATGACCCCCAAAATTAAAAAAGTGCCGGAAAAAGGAGTCTTTCAACCACCAGTTTAGTTGAACTGGTCATTGACATACATTCCTGGACCACAGCATGAGCCCCAAACCTGCATGACCCCACATTTAAAAAGTGCCGGAAAAAGGATTCTTTCAACCACCATTTTAGTTTCACTGGACATATACTGTCCCTGTCCTGGTAGCGCGTTGCCCCTCCGTATAGTGCGGACCAATTGAGCTTCACTTGAAATACTGGTGGTTAACGCTCCTGTTCCACCTAGGGGCCCTTTTTCTTGGGATTCTTTTTCTTATTTTACTCAACGTGCTGGAGGAAATTGTCTCTGTACTTTGTTCTCTGTCCGTGCTCCATACTCCATGTCCTCTGAATAACCTACATCTGGTCAAGTTTTCCTGTTCCTCCCTTGTACAATTCAGAGGAATTTTTTACCAGCTATTTTGTATCATGCAAGTTTTTTAGTAGTTTAATTCTAGAAACACATTTTTAACAGAGGATGGAATCCCACCATGTCTTTGTTTCTCTTTTTTTAATTGTATTAAATGGGTTGTCTCAATACAGGGATTGATAGCTATGTTAAAGATCGTGCAAAAACAAGTCATTTTACAATATGTGTCCATTAACAGTGTCCTACCTATTCCTGTTTCTGACAGCACCATCACCCTTGAGCCACTCTTGACAATTTGTAAAGAACAAATGTCTGTTAGAAACAATTTTTTTTTTTATAATAGGACCCGTAGTATAGCTGCATTTCAAAGCAAAATGCCCCCAAAAATTCAAAGCATGACCCTTGAGCCACTTTGGACAATTGTGAAGAACAAATTCTGTTAGAAACAAATTTTTTTTTATAATGGGCCCTTTGTGTATAGCTGCTTTTCAAAGAAAAATGCCCCCAAAAATTAAAGCATGCCCCTTTGGGAGCCACTTTGGAAAATTTTGTGAAGAACAAATGTCTGTTAAAACAACTTTTTTTTTTAAATAATAAAACCTTTTAGAAATTCGCATTTAAAAAATATGATGACACAAAAAATTAAAAAAAAGGGATTTCTCACCCACTAAAAAAAATTTGTGAGGGAAAAAACCCCCAAATTAGAAGCCCCCATTTCTGTTCAAAAGGGACCATGGTTTTTTGCAAAAACCCCACAGCTACATGCCCCCCAAAAAATTTATAAAAAGACTTCTCACCCCCTATTAAAATTGTGAGGGAAAAGCCACTTAGAAGCCAAAATTTCTGTTCAAAAGGGAAAACCATGTTATTCAAAATCTCACAGCTACATGACCCCAAAAAATTTAAAATTTATGATTTCCCCCAACCCACTATTAAAAATTTTTGAGGGAAAATCCCCAACCTCAAACCAAACTTTTCTTTTCCAAAGGGCCCAAAGTTTTATTGCTTTTAATCTCCCCAGCTAAAATCCCCCAAAAAAAATTATAAATATGATTTCCCCTCAGCCACTAAAAAAAATTTGTGGGGGAAAAATTTGCCATTTAAAAAAAGCCACATTTCTTTTTCCAAAGGACCAAAATTTTAATACCCTTGTCTCACACAACATGTCCTCAAAACCATTGACAATGCGAAAACCCCTAAAGATAAAGTGAGTAAATGGAATACGGTGTTGTCCCAAAGAAACCTTGCCCGTCTTTTACATATCCTCACAGCAAAAAACCCGCCAAAAAAGAACGTTGGAAAAAAAATAAAAATTTCATAAGAAAAGATCAATTTTAAAAAAAAATTTTTTCAACAGGACCCTTTTTGTTTTAAGAGGGAAAGTGAATAGAAACCACAATTTTAAACATGACCTCCCGGGAATTGGGGCCAAAAAACCCCCATCCCGAGAACCAAGCCTGATTCCCTCTTTATGAAAATCAAAAGATCCCAATTTTCTGTGGAAACCCGGGTTTCTTTTTTTCTGTAAGACTCCTCCACCCGCACTGAAGGGCCCCCTCAATATTCCCGGCCCGCTTGGGAGGGCAACCCTCTATGGGGTGACGTGCCAGCTCGGGGCCAAAATTTGTCCATTTTTTGGGGGACCTAAAATCTATTGGGTCCGAACAAAATACAAAAACACGGTGTTGAGCCGGGAGATTATCCCTGCACCATGATCTTAAACTGGTCCTGTGTGTTGGGTTGGGCCCCTTTCAAATTTCATTCCCTTGGGGAGGTGGTAAACCCAAAATCCAGAGGGCACCATTAGGCTTTTGCCCCCCTTTCCTGCGCCCGCCGGGTACCCTACTTTCACTCCCACGCTGTCCAGTCCCCTGAATTGTTGTTTCCCCCCGTTTACATTTTGGGGGAAAGGGAAGCAGACGCAACAGATGTCTCCCCTTTTAACAATCACAAGGTCTCCTTTCCTTCATTTTTCTCTCTATTTTTTGGGGGGTGGAAGGGAAAATGCTGAGTTTTGTTTTGTACCGGGGGCCCCGGAGGGGGGCCACCCAGTAACTGTTTTCATTTTTATGGCCTTAATTCGGGGGATCTTTTTGGAGGAAATGGGGCATCCAAGCACCAGGAAGATGGACCTTTTAATTTTTTCCCCAAACCTTGGGGCGAGGGCACAAACCCCCCTGATCTTCCTCATCTTCCTCCCTCCGCCCAAAATTTGCGCCAACCTCTTTCCCAAGGGGAGGGGCGTCGGGAAAAATCGTTTTTTAGAAAAACCTCCTCCTCCTCCTCCGCTCCTCCCGGGACAGGGTTCCCAAAACAGCCCCCGGGCTTTCCTGAGAAAGATTCCCCCCTGAGGGGCTGATGCCCACCTTGCACAGCTCTGGACCCCCCCAACCACTGCCTAAAGAAGAAAACCAAAGAAAAATTTTGAAACCCGTCCGGGGCCCTTGGGGGATTTGACCCCAGAGAAAGGGTCCCTGTCCGCATCTGTTTCCTCCTCCTCCCGTCGCTGGGGGGACCTGTTGTTTCAGAGTGCCCCAAAGATGGGTTTTTGACAAAAATGATGCGGGCAAGGGCATCGTCCCCCCCCCTGACCATTTTGGGGCTTCTTCAAAACTGGCAAGTGAGGTGGGAGATCTCTTTACACCTACCCCAAATCTCGGTGGCTTTAACACCCCAGGTCCCACCGCGCTTGTTCCCGGGCCCTGTGTCCCTTCGAAATGCGTAATGGCAATTTTCGCGCTGCCCACAAATCGCGGAGCATGTGGAGGGGGAATTTTCCCTCGGTTTCCAAGTCAACAAAAAAAACGATTGACCCGGGGGGCCGAGCTGACCCCTACAGCGCAGCCCCGGGGGGGGACGAACGGGGGCGAACGGCGGAAGTGCGAACTTAGACTTTGAGCCCCTCACAGGGAGTACAGACCCGGGGTACTCTTTAAAAATTTTTTGGACGACAAGGGTTTATGACATGCCCCGGGCAAGGGATGTGCCCAGGCCCACCCCATTTAAGGGTGGCCAGCAGATTTCGCCCATTAAACGCACACCACCTTGCCTTTGGGAAAAGGTTCTTGGCACCCAGGGCCCGCGCTCGGACTCGTTGCCCGGGGAAAACCCTCCACAAAACTCCTGAAACCCGTGTGTTAGGGGGTCTCCAAGAGAATTTAAAAATTTTAACCCCGGCCTGGTTTCTCCTTTGGGACGTGATGCCACCAAGACCTTTGGGGGAAAAACCCGCACCATTCCCTCCCTTTTTGAAAGCGTTTCGCCAGCCTTTAGACCACCCCTCACCCCCCGGACATCCACCCAGCTCACCCATTAGCTGTCAAAAGAGATATAGCGGGAGGGCCCTGGGATACTAAATCCCCTTGGGCCCTTTGGGCAGATGGGCTTTTCCGGCCCCAGATGCAAAACAACTGCCCGAAATTTTAGAAAGACCCGTGGGTGGGGCCCGGGCAAGGGCGCTTTTCGGCAAAGAAATTGGGCCCGCTCGGCACTGGTATTGGGGCAGGGAAGGGCCATGACGGGCGGAACCCCTCTGTGTCCCCCCAGAAAGGGAAAACAACAATTTTTCCGGCCAAAAAGCCGGCAATGCCGACATTTTAGGGTTTTGGCTTTGGGGTGTTTTTGGGGTTTAAAATGTATTTTTTTCCTGCTCCCAAAACCCCGGGAAAACAGAAAGGGTTTGGGGCTTTTGACTGGGCCCTGTACGGGGTGCAGGCGTCAAACTTTCGGAAAAGGGGAAGGGGGAGGGTGGGTTTTTCCCGGGGTGCTGGTGGTACTCGGGCGAAGGGGGGGCTGAAGCGGGGGCCCGACCCTTATCATCCTCTGAGAAAAATGGGCAAACTTAGAACGCTTGGTGGGGGCGGAGGAAAGGAGGAGGGGGAACAGAGGGGGTTTCAGTGGTTTTGGGGGCCCGGGGTCGGTCTGGCCTTTTTTGGGCCCAATGTTTTCCTCCATTTTAACTCCCCCGCATTCCCCTGCATGTGACTTTACATTTGGGGGTTTGGTTTTAAACCCCCAAAGGGTTTTTGCCTCAAATTATGGGTTTAAGGCATAGGCCCGGGATAGACAACGCTGGGGGGAAATCAGAGGCTTTGGGCATAAAGGGGGCCCCGGGGTTAAAAGGTCCTGGACCTTTTTGACGGCGATAAGCGAGGGAAACGGGGTTTTTCCCCTGACCGTGGCGGCGGAAACATATCAGTGGGCTTTTTTTCGACCGCCCTCCCTCCCTTTTTTTGGGGGGGAAAAACCCTACTGAAAACAAACCCCCCGTCTTCCCCCTCCTTAAAAATCCGGTTTGTGGCCTTCAAACCAATTAAAGCCCGAAAAAAGAAACCCCGTTTGGGTCCGCAAAGTTTGCATCATCACAAAACAACACAGGTGACTTGGGGCCCCTGACAAATTTTTTTGATTTTTTGCCGAAAGGGCCCCCGGGTTCCTTCCCCTCCTTGATGGCCCCAAAACGGGGAGCGTTTAGAGCAGAGAAAATCCCTTCTCTTTGGCCTCTTGATCTTTAAAAATGCCCTTCTTAAACCCCCAAACCCCAATTTTTTCAACAAAGAGGGCTTTAGAAAAAGGATTTCCCCCAGTGGGGTTTCCAAAGATTGACATTTGGGGGGCCCTTTAAAATTTTTGGGCGGATGGGTGATGCGAAGAAAAACCTTTTTGGCCGTGACGGGGGGACGAGCTGTAAGACTGCTGGGTGCAGTTGCATTAACCAAGAAGACCGATTGGCAACGCTGTTCGTTTTTCTGGAATTTCCCGGGGCCCCGAACCCCCGATGGGCAGGGCCCGACGGGCCTGCCAAAAGCGAATCCCCTGGCAATGCGTGTTTTCCCCCAGCACGTGGGGGAGCCCCCTTTCCCCCGAAACCCCTACCCCCCCATGTCCTAAACCCCCCCTTTGCCGCTTACCCCTACCCAAAACGCTCCATTTCAGAAAAAAATACCAAATTTGAGAAGGGATGGGAAATTTTTTGGGAAAATCTCTTTTTAAAAGACGGCAAAAACACAGATATTTTCAAATCCCTCAAATCAAAACAAAATTGCTGGATTCAAATAAACTGCAAAGTAGATCTATCAACAAAGCTGGCCGGGCCCAAAGTGAAAAAACACGTATCTGAAATGTATTGGGATAATACAAGGTATTTTTGGCACCTATCAATTCACCTGTGTGACTATCAAATTGCGTATTCAAAAAATAATTGCAAAGTAGATCTATCAACAAAGTTTGGCTGCGCCAAAGTGAAAAAACACGTATCTGAAATGTATTCGGAATAATAAAAGGTATATTTTGGCACCTATGAATTCACCTGTGGTGACTACAAAATTGCTGTATTCAGATTTAAATTGCAAGCTCCTCAATGAACAAAGCTGTAGTGCGCCAAAGTAAAAAAAACACGTATCTGTTATGAAATTCGTATAATACAAGATATTTTTGGCACCTTTCAATTCACCTGTGGTGAATATAAAATTGCTGGATTAAAATTTAAGTGCAAGGTGGATATACAACAAAGGGTTTGGAATGGGCAAAATTGAAAATGAACACCTATCTGAAATGTAAAACTGATAATAAAAGTGGAGTTTTGCACCTAAAAAAAGAGACCTGCAGTTACAGAAAAGGGATGTGCACCCTTTTGGGTTTTCAGGCTGCCCAATATCCAGGAAATATTTCAATAGAAAACTGTTTAATAAAAAAAGCTATTGCAGTGCAATGTCTACACTAAGTCTTGGGTGAACTTATCCAGTATTCTTTATAGAGCTTGTCTTGTTCGCCCTCGAGGCCCACCCCCCCCCTCCCCCCCCCCCCCATGACTTTACAGCGGAAAGATGCTCCTTTAAAATTCTCTACCTAACTATATAAAATCTTCCAATCTCAAAATCAACTAAATTGGAAGGATCACAGCTAATAGTAGAGTTTCTCTGTGAAGAAATATAAAAATTTCACTTACTGTTTGGACACAATAGAGCGCACGTCCTTCGCTTTTGAGACGCTGAGAGACACTGAGGCTGAACAGGAAACGCTGTTCTATGTAAAACGAGGTCATGTGATTTTTCCAGCCAATCGAAACCATACACATCCCAGTCATGACGTCACACACCCATCTCACCCTGCTCTATTCTGTAAGCTGATTTGCTGGCCGCCAAAATGACAGGATGATGCACAGATTTTAACCTAAATTATCGCATGATCTAAAAAATCCGATCACCATAAAAAACTGTGCCAATTTCAACTTTGTCGATAATTATCGCTCAACACTACAGGTGACAAGAGAGGAGGAGCAGGAGCAGCTGGATGAGGTAGATGGAGATGAGGAAGACGAGGTAGATGACCCCCAAGCACCGTGGCAGTATACAGTGGAGATGGAGGCAGGGAGCCCCTCGGAGTCACTTGTGCAGATGGCCCGCAGCATGCTGATTGCCTGGCTAGTGACAGCCGAATAGTCAGCATCCGGCAGAGGGATGACTTCTGGCTCTCCACCCTATTGGACCCTCTCTACCAGTCCAAAATGGGAGCCTTTTTCCCAGCTATTGAGAGGGAGGAAAAACTCAAATACTATAGGGAAATCCTCCGTAGTCAATTGGCCGCTGCCTATGTGCGGCATCGTCCCTCCTCTGACAGGCTGACCGGGGGTTCTATCAGCGCTCATGTATACTGCCGCGACTGCCTGGGGAAGTGGGGGGTCGGAGCAGTACCAGCTCCATCAGCAGCAACCTAAGTCTGGAGTCACTGATGACACTTCCCTTCACCCCCTAGTGAGGAGGGCAGTCGCCAGCAGCAGCACAGGACCTGGAGCAGACCCTGAACCAACAGGTGGTGGCCTACTTGGACAGCACTCGGGCCACCCCAGTTAGAAGATCCGCTGGACTACTGTGCAGCCAAACGGGATGTGTGGCCGCAACTTGCCGTGTTTGCAGTGGAGAAGCTGTCCGGCCCGGCCAGTTGTGTGGCATCAGAGGGGGTGTTCTGTGCGGCAGGGGCCATCGTTACCCCAAGGAAAACCCGCTTGTCCACAGGAAATGTGGAACGACTGACCTTTGTCAATATGAATCAGGCGTGGATCGGCCAGGATTTCCACACACCAATGTTTTAGGCGTCAGACTATATCAGCCATGACGCCTCACCCAAACTGTGAGAAATGAGTCTGGGTTTAAACCACCTGCCTCAGCCACTATTCTGATGCCGCCACCCGCCTGATGCCACACATCTGCTGACAGTTTCTCCATCTGCCACCAACCATCTTTACCAGGGACTGGTTTTGCCACCCACCTCCACACTCTGTCATTGTGCCACTGTCTGACCTCATGCTGCTGCTGTGGCTGCTGCCGTGACCTCCACACTGTGTCATTGTCCCACTCTGTGGCCTACTCCTGTTTTTGCCACCTCCAGATTGTGATTGTGCCACTGCCTGACCTCATGCTGCTGCTGCTGCCGTGACCTCCACACTGTGTCATTGTGCTACTCTGTGGCCTACTCCTGTTTTTGCCACCTCCAGAATGTAATTGTGCCACTGACTGACCTCATGGTGCTGCTGTGGCTGCTGCCGCGACCCCCACACTCTGTCATTGTGCCACTGCCTGACCTCATGCTGCTGCTGTGGCTGCTGCCGTGACCGCCACACTGTGTCATTGTGCGACTCTGTGGCCTACTCCTGTTTTTGCCACCTCCAAAATGTGATTGTGCCACTGTCTGACCTCATGCTGCTGCTGTGGCTGCTGCCCGATGACCTCCACACTGTGTCATTGTCCCACTCTGTGGCCTACTCCTGTTTTTGCCACCTAGAGAATGTAATTGTGCCACTGCCTGACCTCATGCTGCTGCTGTGGCTGCTGCCGTGACCTCCACACTGTGTCATTGTCCTTCTCTGTGGCCTACTCCTGTTTTTGCCACCTCCAGAATGTCATTGTGCCACTGTCTGACCTCATGCTGCTGCTGTGGCTGCTGCCGTGACCTACACACTGTGTCATTGTGCCACTGTCTGACCTCATGCTGCTGTTGTGGCTGCTGCCGTGACCTCCACACTGTGTCATTGTCCCACTCTGTGGCCTACTCCCTTTTTTTGCCACCTCCAGAATGTCATTGTGCCACTGCCTGACCTCATGCTGCTGCTCTAGCTGCTGCCGTGACCTCCACACTGTGTCATTGTCCCACTCTGTGGATTACTCCTGTTTCTGCCACCACCAGAATGTCATTGTGCCACTGTCTGACCTCATGCTGCTGCTGTGGCTGCTGCCGTGACCTACACACTGTGTCATTGTGCCACTGTCTGACCTCATGCTGCTGTTGTGGCTGCTGCCGTGACCTACACACTCTGTCATTGTGCCACTCTGTGGCCTACTCCTGTTTTTGCCACCTCCAGAATGTGATTGTGCCACTGTCTGACCTCATGCGCTGCTGTGGCTGCTGCCGTGACCTACACACTCTGACATTGTGCCACTGTCTGACCTCATGCTGCTGCTGTGGCTGCTGCCGTGACCTACACACTGTGTCATTGTGCCACTCTGTGGCCTACTCCTGTTTTTGCCACCTCCAGAATGTGATTGTGCCACTGCCTGACCTCATGCTGCTGCTGTGGCTGCTGCTGTGACCTCCACACTGTGTCATTGTCCCACTCTGTGGCCTACTCCTGTTTTTGCCACCTCCAGAATGTCATTGTGCCACTGTATGACCTCATGCTGCTGCTGTGGCTGCTGCCGTGACCTACACACTGTGTCATTGTGCCACTGTCTGACCTCATGCTGCTGCTGTGGCTGCTGTCGTGACCTACACACTCTGTCATTGTGCCACTGTCTGACCTCATGCTGCTGCTGTGGCTGCTGCCGTGACCTACACACTTTGTCACTGTCCCACTCTGTGGCCTACTTTTTTTATTGCCACCTCCAGAATGTGATTATGCCACTGCCTGACCTCATGCTGCTGCTGTGGCTGCTGCCGTGACCTCCACACTGTGTCATCCCACTCTGTAGCCTACTCCTGTTTTTGCCACCTCCAGAATGTGATTGTGCCACTGTCTGACCTCATGCTGCTGCTGTGGCTGCTGCCGTGACCTACACACTGTGTCATTGTGCCACTGTCTGACCTCATGCTGCTGCTGTGGCTGCTGCCGTGACCTACACACTGTGTCATTGTGCCACTGTCTGACCTCATGCTGCTGCTGTGTGTGCTGACGTGATCTTATCTCTGTTTCTTTGTGCCTCTGTCTGACCTCATGCTGCTGCTGTGGCTGCTGCTGTGACCTACACACTCTTTCATTGTGCCACTGTCTGACCTCATGCTGCTGCTGTGGCTGATGCCGTGACCTACACACTCTGTCATTGTGCCACTGTCTGACCTCATGCTGCTGCTGCCGTGACCTCCACACTGTGTCATTGTGCCACTCTCTGGCCTATTCCTGTTTTTGCCACCTCCAGAATGTCATTGTGCCACTGTCTGACCTCATGCTGCTGTGGCTGCCGCTGTCACCTCCACGCTCTGTCACTAATGTTGCCACCTGAGCTCTCAGCTTGTTTTTTTCCAGCTTTCTCTGGCATGACTTTATCAGGCAACATTCCTATTTCAGTTTTTTGGTCAGTTTTGCCCTCTTAAGTGCCCAGGGAATGTTATAGTGAAGCGATTCTAAGAGAGGCGGCAGTCATGTTCGTGTCATACTAAAACACAACATTGTATGAAGACCAAACCAAGCTCCCTCTGCATATTTAAGCATGGCACAACGTTCTACAGCACCCTGCAGGCTCTATGCAGCCTGGAAATAGCTGTTTTTTAACGTGATTCGTCCCGAAGTAATTCGGAACGAAGTTATTTTTTGCCGAGAAATTCGGCAAAGTGAACGACACGAATTTCGGGAAATTCGCCCATCTCTAATCCTAATGTAAGTACAAGGTGGCTCTTTGAACAAAACTGGACTGCGCCAAAGTTAAAAACAGCTATTTAAAAGTTATACGGATAAGAAAAGGTGGGTTTTGCACTATGAAATACAACAGCAGTTACTAGAAAATTTCTGTATCCTAATGTAAGTACAAGGTGGCTCTTTGAACAAAACTGGGCTGCATAAAGTAAAAGGTACAATTTCACCTCAGGTGAGAGGTGTGCTGACCAAAAACTGGTAAAAAAAAATGCCATTCAATTCAGGCTCAAAGCAGAGTCTGGGCTGCACAATATACACTCTCCTTTCCAAAGCCTACCTGCCTGTCTGTCTGTGTTCGTCCGCACCACCTCCTCCCTCCTGCGGCTGTACAGCGCTAGATGCTTCTTTAAACGTCTCTGTCTAACTAACTAAGAACTGCTGAATTTCTCTAATCTACCTATATTCTAATGTTCACAGCTAAAAGCACAGTTGTCTGTCTGAATAAAGAAAAGAACTCTGTCGCTGAGCTGTATTGAGAGAGACCTAGCACACGTCCTGCTCTAGTGAGAGGCACTGAAACACTGATGATGAACTGGAAACGCTGTTCTATGCAAAACAAGGTCATGTGATTTTTCCAGCCAATGACAACCATACACATCCCAGTCATGACGTCGCACACCCAGCTCACCCTGCTCTATGCTCTAAGCTGGTTTGCTGGCCACCAAAGTGACAGGAAGCACCGAAAATGGCGCGATAGTAATAGATTATCTGCAGATTCTCACCTAAAACATTGCGTGATCGGAAATTTCCGATCAACCTAAAAACCGTGCCGATTTCAACTTTGCCGATTATAATCGCTCATCCCTAATGGTGATCAGTGTTGAAATTAATTTTTGCTGATCTCACCCTTTATTCTACATACAGCAAGAGCCAGTACACCACAGGTCTTGCTGGTTCTGTAATGCAGCAAACACACAGACGAGGCACAATGAACTGTAGACATATTTATCAGTGCACAAAAAACACTTATATAGATTCAGGTGCATTATACACTTTGCCCAATGCACTTTGACGTCCATATTTGCATACATGTCTCCCATAAAGAGAATTCTGCATGGTCAGACGAACTTGTGCTGTACGATTATAACTCTTCATACCTAATCTCAGGTCACGAGGGACATCGGAACACTTTAACTTTTTCTTCTTTTTGTAACATAATCCTTGACTATTTTTTTTCAGTGGACTGCTGTTTATTGGTCTCAGTTTCGACAAACTATTTATTGTTTTTGGAAGATAGTAGGTTTCCCTATCTGCATCAAATCTTCATTTCATTCTTACTGAGCTACCAATATATATTTTATAGTGGATATTTTTGTATAAATTTTAGTAAATGTAAAGAGTTTTTGGTTTTAATTTCTGAAAAGGGTAAATTTCAAATAAATATTAGAAAGTATGCATAGAATGTTCCCTTGACAACATCAAGATGTGTATCTTCATCTACTTTGCACCTTTGTACTTTAGTATTTCCCTTTCAATTACTTTATTTTCCATAATCTAGCTCTGTGCCTCTGTGCCATTTCCCTATAACTGTTTCCCAGTTGATCATTTTTCCATTTCATTGTGAATGGAAAAAGCAGAATTTAGGATTTCAATTATGTTCTCAATGAAACACATTGAAATTGCTCAGTATATAATCTATACTCACATTTAATACACATAAATGTATACTTTAGGGAAATTAACCATGATTTGATGATACATTTACTATTTTATTCATAACGGATTTATAAATAGATTTCCTTTGAGGTTGATTATGCAATGTAATTGCTATTGGGTAAGTTTGACTAGCTTCTTGTAACGTATAAAAATAAGAAAGGAAAAGCTAAAAGTGGCCAAAGTATATAATGTACATGACAATTTTATGTGTTTTGTTTACCTCAAGGGTCTTCTTACAACTGAATTCATCAAAGTGTCTGGCAGTTTAACACGGCTTTTCCACTCAATGGCAAAAAAAGCACCAAGTTGTTGAGGTCAAAACTGTAACTGTACATGTGTGAATGTAATGATGATATATATAAGTGGTTACAATATTAGAAAAAAATTATAACTTTATTGGGGTTACCAAAGCTGGCGTCCCAACTGATTCCATAAATGCTCTATTGGTGATAAATTTGGTGACTGGGTAGGCAGAGACATTTCTAGGAAACCCTTGATGTTTGTGGACAGCATTATCCTGCTGAAAAAATGTAGTTAAAACCTTGCCATGAGAGAAAACACATGTGGCCACAGGGTGTTATGCACATAAAATTAAGTTGATTTTGTTCATTCTATCACTATAACGGCTGATCAACTGTGATGAATCATCACCCCAGTATTAGGGGCAGTGTAATGGGGGCTGGCGCGGGCGCCGCTGCCCCGCGCTGCCTAGGGTGCACGTGCGACGGCTGGTCTGGATTTAAAGCGCCAGCGTCCCGGTTATTGTTTTTTTTGCCGGGCCCTGGTCCTATTTAAGGGATACGCCCCCAGCACTCTCTGCCAGTTCGTTGGTGTGCGTTACCTAGTCTAGAGAGTGTTGGAAGTCCTGCCTGATTACCCGTGTACCAGTCCGTCCGCTACGTTTCCTGACCTTGCCAGTTTGCCGCCTGCCCTGACCTTCTGCCCGTCTCTGACCACGAACCTCTGCCGCCCGTCCTGACCTTCTGCCTGTCCCCGACTACGCCTCTGGATTACGATTCTGTACCACGCAGTACCCCGGCCGCCATCGCAAGCAAGTCACGTCAGGGGTAGCGACCTGGTAGCCTCACGCCGCAGCAAGTCCATCCCGCTTTGCGGCGGGCTCTGGTGAATACCGGGGGCTTCTTAGACTCCGCTCCCTGACGTGGCTTACGTCATCATCGCTTGTGGTGGTCCAGTGAATCCACCATACCCGTGATAGTACGAACTGGCCATGGATTCCGCCAGGGTACCCTTGCCTGTTCTCCGGGACATCACGACGGCTGTCGTCCAGCAGAGCCAGCGTATTGACCAGCTCGCGGCCATGATGCAGAACCTCACGGCCCATCTACCTCCGCCTGCGGCTACCGCCTCCTCGCCAGCACCAGTTGCGTCTGCAACCATGGCTCTTCCTGTTCCTGCACCGGGACCTTCGCTGCATCTGCCGCTCCCTTCACACTATGATGGAGACCCCAAGAAATGCAGTGGCTTCATCAGTCAATGCTCCATCCACATCGAAATGTTGGGGCATCAATTCCCTACTGAGCAGGCTAAGGTGGCCTTTATAATTCGCCCCTTGTCGGGAGAAGCCTTGGCCTGGGCCACTCCGCTATGGGACCGAGGAGATCCGTTGACGGCGAATCTACAAAGCTTCCTCCAGGGGTTCTGCTCAGTCTTCGAGGAACTGGGCCGCACCTCCTCCACTGCCGCAGCTCTGCTCCGTCTCCGTCAGGGCGACTCTACTATGGGTCCCTACTCCGTGCAGTTCCGCACCCTAGCCTCAGAGCTGGACTGGAATAATGAGGCTTGGGTGGCAACCTTCTGGCCAGGCCTTGCGGGCCATATTAAAGATGAGCTCGCTGGTCGGAACGTGCCTTCCGCTCTAGACGAACTGATTCGGTTGGCCTCCCGAATTGATATTCGGTTTGCGGAGAGACAACAAGAGCTCCGCCTTCAACGGGAGGTCGCCCGTCCATGCCGGCTACCTCGTCTGGTTCCTGTCTTCCAACGTACTCCTCTCCCTCCGCCAAGGGATGAACCCATGCAAGTCGAGAGAGCCCACCTGACCCAGGAAGAACGCTCGCAGCGTCATCTGAGGCAGCTGTGCTTCTACTGTGGCGGTTCTGGCCACTTCATTGGGGACTATCCGGGGCGTCCGGGAAACTCTCGCTCCTTAGGGCTCGCAGGAGAGGCATCCCTGGGTGTCAGTGCGGCCTCTCTTCGTCTGACCATTCCGTACTTAGTGGAACTTCGCCAGACAACACCTTTCAAGCCACCGCCTTCCTTGATTCAGGGTCCGCTGGAAATTTTGTCAGCCAAGCTCTGGTCTCCAAATTTTGTCTCCCGGTAACCCCTCTGCAGAAACCCATGTTTGTTTCCTCCGTCAGTGGTGAATGCCTAAAGGACGCTATTCGGTTCTGCATGGCGCCCCTCACTTTGCAGATAGGCGCTCTACACAAGGAGACTTTGAAACTGTTGGTTCTGCCTCGCTCCTCTTCGGAAATCCTCCTGGGCCTTCCTTGGTTACAAGACCATGCCCCGACCTTGGATTGGAACACGGGTGAAATTTTCCGTTGGGGCCCTGCGTGCCACTCGCAATGCCTTCCGGTTCTCCGTTCTGCTCTTTGGCCCTCCTCTGTAAAGTCTACAAAGCCTCTGTTGAGTCTGCCCACTCCGTACCAGGATTTTGCCGACGTCTTTTCTGAAAGGCAGGCCGAAATTCTGCCCCCGCACCGACAGTTTGATTGTCCTATTGACCTGCAACCCAGTAGTAATCCTCCCTGAGGCAGAGTCTATCCTCTTTCCGTCCCGGACACTAAGACTATGTCGGAGTATATCCAGGAAAACCTCCGTAAGGGCTTCATACGCAAGTCTTCCTGCGGGGGCCGGCTTCTTCTTTGCTGAAAAGAAAGATGGTACTCTATGACCCTGCATCGATTATCGGGGACTTAATAAAATTACTATAAAAAATTCATATCCCCTGCCACTGATCTCGGAGCTGCTTGATCGCCTGCGTGGCACAAAATTTTTTTCCAAGTTGGACTTACGGGGAGCATACAACCTGATCTGTATCCGTGAAGGCGACGAGTGGAAGACGGCCTTTAATACCAGAGATGGTTATTTTGAATATCTGGTCATGCCATTTGGCCTCTGCAACGCTCCGGCGGTGTTCTAAAATTTCGTCAATGAGATCATCTGCGATCTCCTCTACGTCTGTGTTATCGTTTACTTAGATGACATCCTAATTTTCTCTCCAGATCTAGAGACTCACCGCCATCACATCCGCCAGGTGCTCAAACGTCTCCGTGACCACCAGTTATATGCCAAACTGGAGAAATGTCTGTTTGAACGCACCTCATTGCCCTTCCTGGGGTACATCGTCTCGGATCAGGGTCTCCAGATGGATCCCTCTAAGCTGTCTGCAGTCTTACAGTGGCCTCGACTCGTGGGCCTTCGTGCTATCCAAAGTTTTCTGGGGTTTGCGAATTATTACAGACAGTTTATCCGCACTTCTCCACGCTTGTGGCCCCGCTGGTGGCACTTACAAAGAAAAATGCCAACCCCAAATCCTGGCCTCCAGAAGCTCAAGAAGTCTTTGATCGCTTCAAATCTGCATTTGCTTCAGCTCCTGTTCTGTCTCGCCCGGACCAGCAGCGTCCATTCGTCCTTGTGGTGGACGCCTCCTCAGTTGGTGCAGGCGCCGTCCTCTTACAGAAGACTGCCTCTGGAAATCTGCGTACTTGCTTTTTTTTTTCTAAGACCTTCACTCCAGCCGAGCGAAATTATTCGATTGGTGATCGCGAACTACTTGCCATAAAGTTGGCCCTAAAAGAATGGCAGCACTTGCTGGAGGGGGCTCGCCATCCCATCGAGATCTTCACGGATCACAAAAACCTCCTTTATCTCCAGTCTACTCAATGACTAAATCCTCGACAAGCCAGGTGATCCCTCTTCTTCGCCCGCTTTGACTTTTTCCTTCACTTTCGGCTTGCTGAGAAGAATGTCAGGGCGGACGCCCTTTCCAGATCCTCTGACACTGTGGGCTCAGAGCCGCCTTTGCAGCACATAATTCCTCCAGAACGTCTTCTCACAGCGGCCCCCGTGGATCTTAAACATCTACCTCCGGGGAAGACCTACGTCCGCCCTGCCATGCGGCCTCGTATTCTGAAGTGGGGACACTCTTCCCGAACAGCTGGCCATCCTGGAGTACATAAGTCTCTGCAATTAATCTCTCGCTATTATTGGTGGCCCACCCTCGCTCAAGATGTTAGAGACTTCATCCTGGCCTGCACCTCCTGTGCCCGTAACAAAGTCCCTTGCCTCAGACCCGCGGGTCTGCTGCTGCCTCTCCCGGTGCCAGAAAAACCTTGGTCCCATATAGCCATGGACTTCGTTACCGACCTCCCGGCCTCCTCGGGTAACACGGTCATTTGGGTGGTGACTGATAGGTTCTCTAAGATGGCTCATTTTGTTCCTCGGCCCGGGTTACCCTTCGCTCATCAGTTGGCCCAACACTTTTTCAGCACATTTTTCGGCTACATGGGTTCCCGTTGTATATTGTCTCTGATAGGGGGGTCCAGGTTGTGTCAAGATTCTGGCAGGCTCTGTGTGCTCAGTTGTAGGTTCAGCTGGACTTCTCATCTGCATACCACCCTCAAACCAATGGGCAGGTAGAGAGGGTTAACCAAGTTTTGGGGACCTACCTGCGACATTTTGTATCTGCCCGTCAGGATAACTGGTCTGACCTCCTCCCCTGGGCGGAATTTTCGTACAATTCCTTAGACTTGGAGTCCGCTGGAGCCTCTCCCTTTTTTATTGTGTTTGGGCTACATCCCGGCCCGCCTCTCCCTCTGCCTACCTCGTGTCACGTCCCTGCCGTGGATGCCCAAGTACGGGACATCAAGGCACTCTGGCAAGTCACACGACAGGCCCTTCTACGGGCCTCCACTCGCACCAAAGTCCAGGCCGACAGGTACCGGAGACCTCCGCCCATATTTAAGCCGGGTGATAGGGTTTGGATATCTGCCAAGTACATCCGCTTCAAGGTGCCCAGTTACAAGTTGGGCCCTAAGTATTTGGGCCCTTTTGTGGTACTTCAGCAACTAAACCCAGAGTCTTATAAGCTCCGCTTGGCTCCTACTCTGCGTGTCCCGAACGCCTTCCATGTCTCTCTCCTCAAGCCTGTGGTGCTGAATAGCTTCTCCTGTGGATCTGTCTCGCCTTCTCCCGTGGCCGACTCTGATAACATCTTTGAGGTCAAGGAGGTGCTGGCAGAGAAGACAGTGAGGGGAAGCGATTCTTTCTTATTAACTGGAAGGGGTTTGGGCTGGAGGAGCGTTCGTGGGAACCTGAGGCCAACCTGTCACCTGACCTCTTCTCTAGGTTCCAAAAAAAGAGGGGGAGACATTAGGGAGGGGGGTACTGTAATGAGTGCTGGCGCGGGCACCGCTGCCCCCCACGGCCGCCCCCGTGCCCGCAGGGGGTCCGGCGCGGGTGCCGCGGCTGCCCGCGACCACCCTCCTGCTGCCCAGGCGCCGACCCACTTACCCGTCCACGCTCCTGTGTACGCTGATCCTGCCTGTCCCGGCCGCCGCGCGTGTACCCGCTGCCTAGGGCGCTCGCGCGACGGCTGGTCTGGATTTAAAGATCCAGTGTCCCGGTAATTGGTCTTTTGCCGGGCGCTGGTCCTATTTAAGGGATACGCTCCCAGCACTCTCGGCCAGTTCGTTGGTGTGCGTTACCTAGTCTAGAGTGTTGGAAGTCCTGCCTGATTACCCGTGTACCAGTCCGTCCGCTACGTTTCCTGACCTTGCCAATTTGCCGCCTACCCTGACCTTCTGCCTGTCTTTGACCACGAACCTCTGCCACCCGTCCTGACCTTCTGCCTGTCCCCGACTACGCCTCTGGATTACGATTCTGTACCACGCAGTACCCCGGCCGCCATCGCAAGCAAGTCACGTCAGGGGTAGCGACCTGGTAGCCTCACGCCACAGCAAGTCCATCCCGCTTTGCGACGGGCTCTGGTGAATACCGGGGGCTACTTAGACTCCGCTCCCTGGTGTGGCTTACGTCATCATTGCTTGCGGTGGTCCAGCGAATCCACCATACCCGTGACAGGCAGTGTGCCTCTCCATAGCAAAGGCAGGACTGGAGAGATCACCTTGAGGCATTCATTCTCAAACCCGACCATCAGCAGATGCCAAACAGAACCCAGATTCACTTAAGACAGTCCGTAGCAGTCCACTTTTTTGTTCACCAAAGCACTGCAAACGAAGGTAACAATGGTTGGATGTCAATTGGAGTACATGTCATGGGTACTGTGACACTGAATTTCCTTCTACTAACTGCAGCAAAGTAGTCTGTGTAAAAGTGCCATCTGTGTCTGGATAAAAAAAGAAGCAAACTTATGCCTTCCAGAGCCTGTTCTTCATGTTTGTATGACCTCAAGTAACCACCGCTTCCAACATCTATAAACAACTTGCTCCAAATGGTGGTTAATTCTTTTGAATGACTATCCTTCTTCACTCAGTCCAATGATGTGCCCCCTTTCAAAGTTTGTCAATTGGACAAAAAGTCTTTGAGTACATCATAGAGACATGTCTAGCAGTCAACAATATCTTACCTAGAGGTACAGTACCCAAAAGTAGCCTTTTAATATGGAAAAGGAGGAAGCACTTCTATGGTATGTCCTCTTGCAGCAAGACCTTTTGAATGGTCTGACATGACACTTGGTTGCCTCTCACAACCCTTAGATGTGCCTGGAGCTGTGTGGCATTCATCATCTGTTTCCACAGGGTGTTGTTTACAATAAAGCATTCATCAGTGTGTGATGTAGCCAAAGGACGTTCACTTCTTTGCCTTTATGTGACTCTTCCAGTCTCTATCTCTGTAGCAACCTGCCGATGACACTCTGTGACACGCTAAGCTCAGTAGCTACCTCTTTCTGAAAACATCCTACTTGAAGCCTTGTAATGGTGAGGTACTATTGATCAATTGTTGACTTGGTCTCATGCGATTCAGGGATCAAACACCTGTTGTGAATTTTGCCATTAAGCTCCTTGTTAGAGATCAGCTTGTGGTGCAAAAATTTCTAAAATATTGAACAATTGGACATGTTTTAAGTCTTATACTTGAGTATACTTTTTTTATTTTATTGATTACATAGCTGTTTTATTTTCCAACTTGCTGTACAGAGATTATAGTCATTCATATTAATCCTTGTCTCTATTGAGGCTTACAATTTAAATTAAATACTAGCCCATCAGTCTGTTTTTGGAATGTGGGGGAAACTGGAGTACCTGAAATAAACCAATGCAAGCCTGGATAAAACATAAAAGCTGCTTGCATGTTGTTCATGGTGGGATTTCAACCAAGGACCCCAGCATCCTAAGACAACAGTGCTAACCACTGAGCCACCTTGCTGCCCTCATGAATTCATCATTGGAGATCATATATATCCATACATGTTGATTATCTTTCCTTGGGAAGATAAGATCTTTCAGTAAAATAATGTGACATGTCACACAGCTTGAAATGTCTATCATTGGCTGAAAGAGCATGAACAAGACTTTGAAGTACTACCCTGGACCCTTAATTCCCCAGACTAGAACACAATTGCACATCTGTTCCAGTATGCTAAAGTAGCAGAAATTCATTTTGAAAAAATGGCTCCCACAGTCTCTCATACTGGTCAATGGAAGTTCAACATGGCGCCTAATGGCAAAGAACTATCTGAGGATCTGAAAAAAAAAAAAAAAGAATTGTTGCTTACTGCTAGAGACAAGACAAAACTTAAGATCCTGTTTTGCAAATACAGGATGGTATCTAGGGCAACAAATGGCCGGAAGGGAACCAATAGAACTGCGTTGCCATAATAGACATCTTGCTGATCCTGACATAGACACAATGTTGTCAGAGGAGGCATCCTTTTTTACTTAAGTAGACATGATGGAATCTTTTTTTTTGCAAGAAATATTCAAGATTCAAATTTTTCCCACAAAGCGTGACCTCACTTTTTTCGGAAGCGTATATGCTGGGACAACTAGGGGCACGGGGAAAACCAACTATCCTAATTTCTTCTCGCTTCTTCTCTCTCCTCCTGGATCTCGAATATCCACCAGATACAGAGGAAAAAACACCTTTATACTCTCGAAGGCGGGGGTGGGCGATGGAGCCACGGACATGGAAATGGAGGAGCACGAGATAGGCACTACATCCTGTCCACAGGTTTAATAGTTTAAAAAGGAACAAAAAAGCTTCCATTCTTGATTCTTACCTACTGCTTGTTTCCAATCCCACTAGACATGTGTACCATGATCTGTTACTTAAAGATTTGTATTTTTGGAACAATGTTGATAATTGTATACTTACCTACTGCGTATGTCAAATCCCATTGGGCATATGTACCCCTGGTGGTTGGTGCGGGGGGGAGGGGTGTCGGAGGTTTGCCGCCGCTAGTGACTTTTTCATTCGTGGCAGCGGAGGGATTTTTTTTTGTGCATAGCGGCAGCGGACAACGGGGCGCCGGTAGGGACATCGTACGTCTCCCTTCCGGCGCTCTGTTGTAATGACAGACAGCATCAGCAAGCTGCGCTGATGCTGCCTGTCTCCTCAGTGGCGCAGTGCGCTGCTGGGAAGGAGCGGGCTGCGCTGCCCCTCCTCCTCTCCCCAACAGCGTGCGCCCGCCACTGAAGAGCGGAAGCTACCGCCGGCCAGGGTGAGAGAGCGGAGCAGCGCGCCCAGCCCACTCAGCAGCGCATGGACGGCACCGAAGAGCAGAAGACCGAGGCCTCCCGCTCTGCAAGACAGGTAAGTGAATCGGAGAGGGGAGGGGGGTGGAAGGACTGGAGGCAGGTGCAATGTGATTGGGAAGGCAGGTGAAATGTGACTGGGGGCAGGTGAAATGTGACTGGGGGCAGGTGCAATGTGACTGGAGGCAGGTGAAATGTGACTGGGGAGGCAGGTGAAATGTGACTGGGGAGGCAGGTGCAATGTGACTGGGGAGGCAGGTGAAATGTGACTGGGGGCAGGTGCAATGTGACTGGGGAGGCAGGTGCAATGTGACTGGGGAGGCAGGTGCAATGTGACTGGGGGCAGGTGCAATGTGACTGGGGGCAGGTGAAATGTGACTGGGGCAGGTGCAATGTGACTGGGGGCAGGTGCAATGTGACTGGGGAGGCAGGTGCAATGTCACTGGGGGCAGGTGCAATGTGATGGGGAGGTAGGTGCAATGTAAATGGGGAGGCGGGTTGCAATGTGACGGGGGAGGCAGGTGCAATGTGACTGGGGGCGCAATGTGACTGGGGAGGCAGGTGCATTGTGAGGTGCAATGTGACTGGAGGCAGGGCAATGTGACTGGGGAAGGCAGGTGCAATGGACTGGGGACAAGTGAATGTGACTGGGGAGGCAGGTGAAATGTGACTGGGGGGCAGGTGCAATGTGACTGGGGCAGGTGCAATGTGATTTAGGGCAGGTGCCTGTGACTAGGGGCGGTGCAATGTGATGGGGGCAGGTGCAATGTGACTGGGGGCAGGTGAAATTTGACTGGGGGCAGGTGAATGGTGACTGGGGGCGGGTGACATGTGACTGGGGAGGCAGGTGCAATGTGACTGGGGAGGCAGGTGCAATGTGACTGGGGAGGCAGGTGCAATGTGACTGGGGAGGCAGGTGAAATGTGACTGGGGAGGCAGGTGAAATGTGACTGGGGAGGCAGGTGAAATGTGACTGGGGGCAGGTGAAATGTGACTGGGGCAGGTGAAACGTGACTGGAGGCAGGTGAAATGTGACTGGGGAGGCAGGTGAAATGTGACTGGGGAGTGGAGGCAGGTGAAATGTGACTGGGGAGTGGAGGCAGGTGAAATGTGGGTGGTCAGTGGAGGCAGGGGAAACGTGGGTGGTCAGTGGAGGCAGGGGGGGGCAGGGGAAACGTGGGTGGGCATGGAGGCGGGGGAAACGTGAATGGGCAGTGGAGGCAGGGAAAGTGAGTGGGCGTGGAGGCAGGGGAAACGTGAGTGGGGCAGTGGAGGCAGGGGAAACGTGAGTGGGCAGGGGAGGCAGGGGAAACGTGAGTGGGCAGTGGAGGCAGGGGAAACCTGAGTGGGCAGTGGAGGCAGGGGAAACGTGGTGGGCAGTGGAGGCAGGTGAAACGTGGGTGGGAGTGGAGGCAGGTGAAACGTGGGTGGAGGCTGGAGGCAGTTGAAACATGAGGGAGAGGTGTTAGGAATGGTGGGAGGATGGGGGAAAGGCGGGGGAACATGTTATATGGTCCCAGGACTATATGGAGTTGTGTGTCACTGCCCATTTTAATGGGAGGTATCAGACTATATGGAGCTGTCTTTCATAGGAGGTATCAGACTATATTGAGCTGTATATCATAGGAGGTATCATACTATATGGAGCTGTCTATCATAGGAGGCATCAGACTATATGGAGCTGCCTATCATATAATGGGATGTATCAGACTATATGGAACTGTGTGTCACTGTCATTAATGGGAGGTATCAGACTATATGGAGCTGCCTATATATAATGGGAGGTATCAGATATATGGAGCTGCCTATCTAGGAAGTATCAGACATATGGAGCTGTCTATCATAGGAGGAAATCAACTATATGGAGCTGTATATCATAGGGGGTATCAACTATATGGACTGTCTATAATAGGAGGT
Source organism: Phyllomedusa bahiana (assembly GCA_025379985.1). Classification (NCBI taxonomy): domain Eukaryota; kingdom Metazoa; phylum Chordata; class Amphibia; order Anura; family Hylidae; genus Phyllomedusa; species Phyllomedusa bahiana. The sequence goes on from JAODAL010032418.1 coordinate 37,334, forward strand.
ATCAGACTATATGTGTGTCTGTCATGGGGATGTGTTGTATAGGTGTCAGTATCATATAAGGCTCTCATGTGATGTGTATATATTTATCATATAGGCTGTGTCTAGGGCGGAACCTCTTAGGGCCAGGTGGTCATGCAGCATAACACCCTAAAGTGTCTAAACACAGTCCCCTTTTTGATGCGTTTGTTAATGTTTTTTTTTTGTGCAGGTCGACACAACAATTGATGCTGTACATTGCTGCACAAAAATCGCTGGGAAAATCACAATTTTTGCACTGCAGCAATGTACAGTATTAATCACCGCGCCCTTTCTGACAAAAACAACATTAACAAACGCATCAAAAAGGCACTGAGAGCAGCCTTAGGCTGGTATGCTGTATGACCACCTGGCCATTCTCCACCTCATATAATCTTATTAGACCTTCCATTGATTATGAGACCTGTCATGTTATGGCAGGGGCCCAGTGTCATCCTGCCCTCCAAATCTACCACGCCTTATTTCTTAGAATAGAACAGTGATGGCGTACCTTTTTTGAGACGAGTGCCGAAAATGCGACGAAAATACCGAAGTCGGCACGAATGCTGGGAAAGTAAGTTGGGAAGCGGCAGCCGCACAACAATTAATACAAGGGATGTGAGGCGCTTAGCCCCATCCCCTCTGCCATACTTCACTATACAGTGAATATAGTGGTAGTTAGCAGTGTACACAGGTGCTCAGGCAGACCGTTTTGGACTAAATAATACCACAACACCGACCACATTCGCCTCCACATAGTGACTGAATTATACAACAAAAACACACCAAACATATCCCATTCATTAGTGATGAAATAATACCACAACTCACCTCCCACACATACACACCACACATAGTGACTGAATAATACCAAACCCACGCACAATACCTCCACATAGTGATGGAATAAGTAACCACAACACCACCACCCATAGTGGACGGAAATACCACACACCACCAATAGTTATGAATAATAAGACTTTCATTACTGAATTTTTATCCATTACACATTGCACACATATTAAGAGTTTAACATTTCCGACACATTTAGTGGACTCACATGTGGGACGTTTCTCAATGAGTCGTTTCCTTTCGGTTTATTCTCCATCGGTTCACACCTTCATGGTGACATTCTCCCGACCAAACTCTAATGCATTCCAGAGTTAGACACAAATAATTATTAGGAATCATCTCTTTTCCAGAACTCCATGTTATAGTTATATATACAGTTCATATGAAATAGTTTGGGCACCACTATTAATCTAAAATCTTTTTAGTTCTAAATATTTGGGTGTTTGCAACTGCATTTCAATTTGTATATCTAATAACTAATATTGAACTTTTTGTGTTAGTACAATAAACTCTTTCATCGGAAATATTCTGTGTCCATCTGTTATTAGATATTTAAATTGAATTGGTGTTGCAAAACACCCAAATTATTAGAACTATAAATTATTAGATTAATAGGGGTGGCCCAAACTTTTTCTATATGACGTTAAGTGCCCTAGTTAGGTAGGTGTATAGGTCCCTCAAATTAGGCTGTATATAGATATTGGTCCCCTTGGCGATAGGTATATATAGATTAGGTCCCACAGGCTGTGTACAGAAAGATAGCTCCTACAGGGCAGTATACAGACAGATAGCTCCCACAGGCAGTATACAGAAGATGGTCTCCCCACAGCCAGTTACAGTATATAGCTCTCCCCCCAGCCGTATACAGTACCTTCACCAGCCAGTATACAGACGCTCTCCCCACCAGCAGTATATAAGACAACTTCCCCACCAGGCAGCATACAGACAACTTCCCACCAAACCAGTATATTCAGATAACTCTCCCACCAACCAGTATTACAGATAACTTTCCCTCAGCCATGTATATAGATAACTACTCTCCACCAGCAGTATAACAGATAATCTCCCCACAGCAGTATATAGTTAATCTCTCCACCGCAGTATATAGCCTGCTCCCCACAGCAGTATATAGCAGCTCTCTCCCAGCAGTATATAGCAGCTCCCACAGCAGTATATAGCCAGCTTCTCTCACAGAGTATATAGCCAGCTCTCCCAGCCTTTATATGCAGGCTCCCCAGCATGTATATAGCAAGCTCCCAACAGCCTGTTATAGCAGCTTCTATCAGCGAATATTGGCCAGCTATCCCAGCTGTATATAGAGTCCCCAGCCTGTTCATAGCAAGCTCTGCAGCTGTTTGTTATAGCAGCTCCCCCACAGTAAGTTATAGCCCAGCTCTCCCCACAGCATTATTAGCCAGCTCCCCCCGCCAGTATATAGCAGTCCCCCAGCCTGTATATAGCCTGCCCCCAGCCTGTATATGCCAGATTCCCCTGCCTTTTTATAGTAGCCTGCTCTTCCCCGCTTGTATATAGCTGTCCCAGTGTATATTGCCATCTCTCTCCCAGCCTGTCTATAGCCAATACTCTCCCCATCCGGATATTTAGCCAGCTCTCAGCCTGTATTATTGCCGCCCCCTCAGCATTAATATAGCCACCCCCCCAGCCTGCATATAGATATGCTCCCCACCATCCTGTATATAGCCTGCTCCCCACCAGCCTGTATATAGCCTGCCCCCCAGCCTGTATATAGTCAGCATCCCCCAGTTGTATATAGCCTGCCCCCCCAGCCTGTATATAGCCAGCCCCCCCCCCCGCCTGTATATGATAGGCTCCAAAGCAGTTATATTATATTACAGAAGTAAAAATAACAACACTAGATATCACTTACTCCCCGTCCCAGCCGCGCGCTCCTTATTCTGTCTCTTCTCTTCTCGGAGGACATCTCTGTCAGCTCCTCAGGCGCACAGCTATGACGGGCTGTGCTCGGGGACAGGCAGCGTTTGGTGTTGCGATGATGTAATTACATCACAGTCGCTGCCAGCTGAGCGGCAGTGGCAGCGCGGACTCTCAGCACTGAGGTTGGGCGGGTCCGACTCGCGCTGTGCTAGACCTGGGGCTGCGGAAGGCCCAGGTCGACACTGTGACTGGACGCCGAAGCTAACGGCGCGGTGGTCCGGGTCTACAGTGCAGACAAGGCAGCAGTGCGGCATGGCATGAGTGCCAGCAGAGGGGAAATGAGTGCCACCTCGACAGTGGAGCGTGCATTGGTTCGCCAAAGTGGTCTTAGAACATTTGGAAAATGAAGTCTGGATTTGTTGCTCTGGGTAGAGAATGTTGTCATAGTCTACTCCATACAGACAACCAAACGAGAAATTAAATCAGAAAATAAAAATGTGGAAGAAGAAAAGGAATATGTATCAGGTCTTGATTTGATAAAAAAATTAAAATGTGGGTGAACTTATTCCCTTTAGCTGCTGTGTGGCTTGTTATTGGTTGTAGTTAATGGTTTAGGTGCAAGGGCACAGTTGTTGGCGGCACTCAGTCTATTGGTGCTGAATAGAGTTCTCCAACATCTTAGGAAATGGGCTGGATGACAGCAAACCTTCATTAGCTTTCTTTTGAGCCATTACATGGTCATAGTGGGCGTGGTTTTTGCAAAAGGGTGTTGTGGCGCATAATATGAAAGGGGGCGTCGGTATCTAATTGGTTAATGGGGGATATTAGGGTTTAGTGCCTAGGGCACCATGATCTGTTATTTAAAGAGTTGTATTTTTGTCATGGGAAGTGTTAATAAAAATATGTTTAAAAAAAAAAGAATTGACAGCCTAGGCTATAGGAAGATTGCCAACATCCTGAAATTATTCATTCAATGTTAGTAACACAATATTTTCTAATATGGCATCTATAACTGTCGCTAACATATATGGGTGTATAATACTGATAGGATAAGCATCTTTATTATCCTAATGGGCATTGTCTGTCCTAAACGCATTATTTATATAGTATTAAAACAATTTATTTTTCAGTGTCTTTTTTTTTGTTTTGTTGAATTGTATGTAATGAGATTATGCTAGTAATGGGGCCTAATTGTCCCCCTATTATGAGTGATTTATCTTATTAATTTCCTCCTGAAATACATATATGCTATTTGGATGTGCTTATATAACATAGGAGTTCATAGGAATTAACACAGTTCTATTAGGGCTAAATGTACATATCAATACGAATCATAGGCAGCATTTTGTTGAAAACACACACCCTTTGTTTCAATGTGCTATACTGGGCATGTGCATTTTGCTGGTGCATGCACAATTCTTAGTTTTACAATGAAATGTAAGGGGTTTACCGACACATGCGCAGATCGCCAGGTGGAAGGATCCTTTTGTGTAATTATAGCCCGGTTGTTTTCGATAATATTCATCATCTTCCATCGGTAGTAAAAGGATTGTGCTCCATTGTTTTGTGTGTGACATCATCCACACACCCACTGTACATTTTCTTGTTTTGGACATTTGTTCTTTTTACTGCCCATTTGGTTCTAATTACCTGAAAAAAAACATTTTGGGATATAGAGAAAAGTGGTAGAGGGTGGACTTTTGTGGTATTTTTCTGCCATTTTGTAATTGAAAGGTTGTTTTGTACCTCCCCCCTTTCAAATTATTAAGTTAAAGCAAGAAGTTTCTAACATAAAAAGAAAATATGCATTTTTTTTCATAGCGACAGAAAACGATAAAACCCTTAAAAGTTTTATCATTTTAAAGGGTTCCAAAAAACTTACATTTGCCAAATGCAAGATATGAGAGAGAGATTTTTTTAAGGGTTTTTTTGACTTTTGCCAAGTCAAAAGTTTAATACACTGGTTATATGCTTTAAAAATTTGGGCGCCCCTATGATGATGTCGAGTTTTGGAAATTTATTTATTGGAAAATTGAGTTAATTAGAGAAAACTGTGGATGATTTTAAAACAAACAGAAACCCCTGCTTTGTGTGTAAAAATATGGTAAAGTCTAAAGAAATCAGCCAAGATATCAGGAAGAGAATTGTGGACTTGCACAAATCTGGATAATCCGTGGGTGCAATTTCAAGATACCTGAACATGCCTTGTTCATCTCTATAAACAATTATATGCAAGTACAAACAAGATGGGAATGTTCGGCCAGGAAGGGGATCGGCCAAGAATGTTCGCTCTGGAAGGAGACAAGATCTGTGTCTCAGAGATTAATGTGCTTTGGCCCGACACATGCATATCAACCCAAGAACAAAAGCAAAAGACCTTATGAAGATGCTGGCGGACGCTAGTAAGATTGTCATTATCCACAGTGAAACAAGTACTGTATCAACATGGGCTGAAAGGCCAGTCTGCCAGGAAGAAGCCATTACTCCAAAAGAAAAATATAAAAACCAGATTAATGTTTGCAAATGCACACAGGAACAAAGACCTTCATTTTTGCAGACGTCTCCCGTGGTCTGACAAATCTAAAATTAAACTGTTTGGCCATAATGACCATCGTTTTGTTTGATTGAAAAAGGTAGAAGCACGGAGGTGGCAACATCATGATGTGGAGTTGTTTTGCTGCAGGAGGGACTGATGCATTTCACAAAAAAAGTGTCATCATGAGGAAAGAAGATCATTTGGCAATACTGAAGCAACATCTCAAGACATCAGCCAGGAAGTTAAAGCATGGGTGGAAATGGGTCTTCCAAATGGACAATGACCAGAAGCATAATGCCAAAATGGTTACAAATAGTGATGAGCGATTACGTTGACTATCGTCATCGTGTCGATATCGGCAATTATCAATAAGATATCCGATAGTCGATAATAGATCATTGCCGATGACCATTAAAGTCTATGGGAGAGGAACAACACCTTCATTCTTACAACCAAACAGTGATGGAGTAGCTGGAATTAACATCCACAACAGCAAACTGTATACGTGCTACATCTTAGGCAAGACAATTAGGTTATAAAAGCCACAGAAAAAAAATCACAGACCATTCACTATCCCTGTCTTGCATCCCAGCATGACCCTTAAACCTGCATGACCCACAAATTAAAAAGTGCCAGAAGGCAGTATGATTTGAACTATCATGTTACTTGAACTGGACATTGAAAATCCCTGTCCTGTACCACAGTATGACCATTAAACCTGTCTGACCCACAGATTAAAAAGTGCAAGAAAAAGGAGTCTTTCAACCACCATTTTAGTTGAACTGGGGCATTGACTATACCTGTCCTGGACCGCAGTTTGAACCATTAAATCTGTCTGCCCCCCAATTAAAAAGTGCCGTAAAAGGATTTTTTAAACCCCTTTTTTAGTTTCATAATTGACAACCCTGTCCGGGGCCCACGATGAGCCCCAAACCTGCATCCCCCCACTTTTAAAAAAGTCCCGGGAAAAAAAGGGAGTCTTTAACGACCTTTTAGTTTACTGGACATTGACTTACCTGTCCGGGGCCCATAGCATGAGCCCCAAACCGAAACCCCCCACTTTTAAAAAAAGTGCCGGAAAAAGGATCTTTCAACCACCTTTTTTTTTTCATGGTCTTTAACTCCCTTTCCCTGGGCCCAGCATGACCCCTAAACCTGTTACCACAGTACAAGTGGGCACTATCTTTTTTGTACGTGCTCTCATTTATTTAAATTTTTTGGTAACTGACATTTTTTTTACAAAATTTTTTAGGGAAGTTTTTTTATGTTTTAATTATTACTAGGGGTTGAGCGTTATTTTCGCAAAGTTGAAATCGGATGGTATTTACGTTGACGGATTTTTTTAGATCATGCGAAATGTGGAAAAATCGTGCAAAATCTGTAAATCGCGCCATTTTCGGCTTCCCTGTCTTTTTGGGGCCAGAAAATCAGTTTACAGAATAGGCGGGTGAGATGTTTGTGGACGTCATGAGGGGATGTGTTGGTTGCGATTTGGCTGGAAAAATACATGACCTCGTTTACATAGAACAGCCCTTCCTGTTCAGGTCGTGTTGTCAGAGTCTCATAGCGTGGGACTCGTCTGTTTTGCCCAAACAGCTCAAAAAAACAGCTCAGCGAAATTATTATTCCTTCACAGAGAAGCTTCTTTTAGCGGACCCTTTTCAATTTAGTTAGATCAGAGTTTGAAGATTTTTGTAGTTAGTAGGTTTTAAAAAGGAGATCTACTGCTGAAAAGTACAGGGGGGGGCGGGAGGTGGGGGGGGGGGTCCCACGGTGAACACGACAAGTCTTTAAAGAATATGGTTTATATTCCCCAAAGACTTGTGTAGACTTGCACTGCAATAGCTTTATTATTAACATTTTTTATTGAAATTTTTTCCCTGGTTTTGGGGGCCCCTGAACTTAGTTGGGATACACATCTTTCTAGTAACTGCAGGTTCTTGTTAGGTGCAAAACTCCACTTTTATATCAGTATACTTTTCAGATGGGTGTTATTTTTCAATTTTCCCATTCCGCTTTGTTAAAATAGCCACCTGCAGTTAAATTAGAATCCCAATTTTGTAGTCGCACAGGGTTATGGTGCCAAAATACCTTTCATTTCCGAATACATTTCAGAATGTGTTTTTTTTTTCTTTTGGGCAGTACACTTTTGATAGGCACTTTGCAGTTAAATGTGATAAGCAATTTTGTAGTCACCACAGGGAAATTTAAGGTGCCCCAAAAACCTTTTATTATCCGAATACATTTTTTGTACATGTTTTTTCACTTTGGGGGCCCCAGCTTTGTTCATTAGGCATTTCACTTAAAGGAATACAGCAATTTTTTAGTCACCCAGGTGAATTGATAGGGGCCAAAAACCTTTTTTTATCTGAATAATTCGACGGGTTTTTTTTTTTTCTTTTGGGGCATCAGCTTTGTTTTATTGTGGTCTTGACTTAAATGTGAAACAGCAATTTTTTAGTCACCACGGTGAATTGAAAGGGGCCAAAAATACCTTTTTTTATCCAATAATTTTTGATTTTTGTTTTTTCATTTTGGTCAGTCAAAATTTTGTTGAAATCACTTTGCAGTTAAATTTAATCCACAAATTTGTATCACCCGGTTGATAGTGCCAAAAAAAACCTTTTATTTCAGTATACATTTTAGTACGTGTTTTTTTTTCCCTTTTGGGGAGGCCGCTGTGTTGATAGAGCCACCTTGCAGTTAAATTTTAATCCAGAACTTTGAGTCACCACAGGGGAGATGGTGCCCCAAAAAAAACTTTTAAATTGTATACATTTCAGCGTATTTTTTTCACTTTTGGTCGTCTGCTTTTTCATAGAGCTAATTTTTTAGTTAAATTTTTAAAACAGCAATTTAGTAGTCACCACAGGGGAATTGAAGGTGCCAAAAAAAACCTTTTTTTTTTCCCCTAACATTTCAGACAGGTAATTTTTTTCACTTTTGGTCAGTCAACTTGTTCATAAGTACTTTGTTTGTTAAATTTAATACAGCAATTTTTTTTGATTTTGGGGGGTTTGAATAGTGTGATTTTCCCTTTTTAATAAGGACTTTTAAAAACTCTTCCCCTAATTTTCCCAAAATTTTTTTATTTTTGAACATGGACGAAATTGGTGGGAAGGAGAAAGAGGGGGGAGGACTTTGGAGGTAGGGTTTCAGAGAAGGTGCCCTTCCCGTGCGGCGACAACAGCATGCCAGCGGATCGCATTTTTCAGGACCCTCAGGGCCCGCATCACTGGGGCAGGGGCCTGGAATCTGTAACGAACAGCGTCGCCAATTTCCCTTTGTGGTTAATGCAACCCATCCAGCGTCTTACCTCCTCGTCCTCCCAGTTACGGGGACAAATGTCGTCATCACATCCAAAACATTGTCCCAAAATGAAACCCAAAGCAACTTGTGTACCCACCCCGTGGTAACCATTTTCTGAAGACCCCTTGTGCAAAAAAGCGGTTGGGGGCAGAAGGCATTTTTAAAAAATCAAAAGGCCCAAAGAGGGGTGTTTTCTTGCTTGACGCCCCTTACTGATGCCATCAAGGAGGGGAAAGGGAAACGGTTCCCAAACGGCAAAAAACCCGGGGGGTCGGGAACGCCCTTTCGTCCCCCTTTCTTGTAGCCCGCAGCTCCTGGTGCAGAATGTGGACACCAAGTCACCCGTGTTGTGATGATGATGACGAATTCGGGCCAACTGGCTGTTCAGCAAATTTTTCTTGCGAGCGCTTTATCACTGGTGAGGGGAAGACGATGGGGGGATGTCAAAACGAGTCCCGCCTCAAAAAGGGAGGGGGGCTCGCAGAACTCCGCTGATTGATTCCCCCGCCAGGTCAGCGGAAAAACCCCTCCTCGCTTTTCGCCGTCAAAAAGGTCCCGACCCCTCAAACCTGGGCCTTCTTTGACCCAAACCTCGATTCCCCAGCGATGTCATTGCCCCCTTTGCCGAAAACCCTAAGAAGGCAAGAATCTTAGGTGGTTAACCACCACCAAAAAGTCTATCACTGCAGCGAAAAACATGGGTTTAAATGGGGGCAACACTTGGCCAAAAAAAAGGAGACCAACGCCGGGCCTCCAACCCCTGTAACCCCCCTGTCTCCGCCTCCTCCTCCTCCCCCCCCCAAGCTTTTCCCCACTGCCCTGTCTCTCAGAATCAGATCAGGGTCAGCCCCCCCTTCAGCCTTCACCGTCGCCCGAGTACCACCAGCACCCCCCAGAGACCCCTCCTACCCCTTCTCCTTCCGCCGTTTGACGACCTTTCACCCCTTCAGTGGGCCGTCTAGCAGCCAGTCTTTTGTCTTTCCCGGTTTGGGGCAGAAGGAACACTTTAACCCAAAC
>JAODAL010032419.1:0-46956 GCA_025379985.1 Phyllomedusa bahiana
CCCCCCATCCCCTTTTGCAAATTTGTTGGGGTGTACCAGTTTAGGAAGCTCCCTGACACTCTTCCCTCTGCCCTTCTTTCCTTACTGTTACCCATCTAGCTCCACATGTTCCTGCACCTCCATGCTAACCACCCTCCCCAGTATCTACACCTGCGGTGATTGCTCATTGGGCACCGGGCTCGCTTCCAAGTTGGCAATGGATCTCAGTGTCGCCACTTGCTCATTTAGATCCAGGATCCGGGCTTCTAAATGTGCAGTGTGCACACATCTTGCACAGCAGTATGTCCCCTCGAACTGTTGCTCAAGGATGGCATACATTGCACAGGTTGTGCACTGGACAGCATTGTCAAACATGGAACTCATGGGGATGTTACCAAAAAGATATATGACTAAATTATAATAATAAGTAGTACAATACTGTCCCCTCTAAACTCCCCAAATCTAAAGTCTCTCAATCTCAAGTCTCCACACTTAAAAGAAAAAACACACTTTAAAGAAAACACTCGCAAGACTCGTTCACTCGCTCAAAATGCTCAGCTTTAAACCTTTCCCACACTGCTGTTTGGCTGTGCTGCAAACTCTCCTTCAGAAGCAAAGACTCATCGATGATCTTTAGGACTGTGGATCTGCACGATAGGTCAAATAACTGACGTATCACCTGCTCTCCCCACTTTGGTGTAGCCTTTGTTTGCTTTCTGTGAAAACACACTGTCACTTACTTTTCCATCGTTCCTCCTACTTTTTCCCTGCCCCCTCTTTTTTTTCTCTTTCTTCTCTCCCCTCTCTCTCTCTTCTCCCTTCTCCCCCCCCTCCTCACCTCTCCCCCCCTTCCTCCTCTACCCAATCCCCCCCTGCCTTGTTCTTACTTGGGGTTCTTCCCGGTGACGACACTTGCTCCCTTTTCCTTTACTTGTGAAAATTGGTTGTTATAGATATGCTGATTGATTATCTTCCACTGGCAGCTGGTGGTATGGTCTCATCGTACATATTCTACCTGAATGTGGTGCGGGCCCATCCCATCTGCTGACTTAAACTAACAGTGTTAAATTGACCCTGTGACATCTCCAGTAATATGTCGGTTTACTCTTTACACATGTATTTTCAATATTTTGCCAGTCTTCCTTCATGCCCCCTGGGATCACTGACCTGCTTTTACAATATCTTGGCATTGGTAGTTACATTCCTGCTTTTTGTTTGGTGTTGGCCTGCTTTTTATAGGCCTTATTATCAGGTTAAAGCGTTATTGTTCTGTATTGCTCCTGTTCACCTCCTATGGTCTGTCTCAATTGCGTTTACCTACATTTTTTTTGGGTACCACCCCCTAGGTGATCCTTTATTACCTCCAAATGGTTAACATCAGGGTTACATCCCTTAATGTCAAGGGATTTAATGTCCCCGAGAAACGCTCGCAAATCCTTTACCATCTCCACAAGCAGAAGTCACATATTGTCTGTATACAAGAAACTCACCTTCTAAATTTCCACATCCAGAATTTCCATAATAGGTATTTCTCTAGCTGGTACCATAGGAGCAACTTGTTCTCTAAAACGAAGGGGGTCACAATCTTTTTTCACAAATCATTGCCGGTCCAGATCTTAGAAGTTCTCCCAGATGCCAAAGCCAGGTCTCTGTTTATTAAGTGCAATATTCAGGGCCACATTTACACGATCGCCAACATCTATGCCCCCAATACTGTTCCATTAATTTAAGGATTTCGTGGCGGGTTTGCAAAAGGTCTCTGAGATCCGACTCCGAGCAAGAGGACTTATGAATTGATTCGAGGCGATTCAATCATTGCAAAAAACCCGATACTCCTCTCCTTTTTCACTAAAACCCTTGATGCCCTCACCAACTTTGCCCAGGGGCAACTCATTCTCTGTGGCGATTTCAATATGGCATTGAACCCGCTGCTAGATACCACCAGTGGTCGCTCCACCATGGCGATGAGTACTCTGAATAGAATCCGAAAATTGCTTCATGATATGCGTATGCCTCTCGGACTTGAGAACTTCATTCGAGTCGTTTCATCTCGTGCATTTATCTGACACCTCTTCTCCCCCAGATCCAGTGGGAAGCTCTGAAGTGTGTCTTGCCCGGCATTCTCATAAAACATGGGGCTAGACTTAAAAGAGAAATGTCTCATAAGTTGCAATCTCTTATGCAAAGGTTGAATCGCCTCGAATCAATTCAAAAGTCCTCTTGCTCTGAGTCGGATCTCAGAGACCTTTTACAAACCCGCCACAAAATCTTTAAATTAATGGAACATAAACATAAGCGTTTTCGACAAATCTGTTCCAACTCCTACTATTGTAAGAAATACAGACTTTTACATATTGAAAGACATATGATATGGTATACTTTGATATGATATATAGGAAGTATTTCACTTGTGGGAATATTCTCATGGGAGAAGATCTTGGAAGACTGCAGATCTCTTTTCAGGTGCTAATTTAACATATAACAAAAGGTATCTACCTCTGCCAGGATGCCATAACATTATAAAAACTGGCTGATGCAGGATGTACACAGAAGGGTTACTGCCTTTTGAACAAGTTTTCCCAGGTAATCAGGATCTAATCGGGGGGGTTTATTCATGAACAGTGATTATACCTAGTTGCATGTGTCTACTGTATAATTTGCCCACAGGGGGAAAAGGCCTAAACAGGATGAGCACACAATAAACATTGAAGTGTTTATTACTCCAAAACTGATCAAAGGAGAGAGAGATCTCCTTAATGGTTGGAAAATTGAGATCTGAGGGAAAAAATGACATAAATATCCAGAGTTGCATGACTGTGGAGGCACTCTTGGGAGGTACCCTTGAGGAGGGCTCTTTTTTGGGAAGAAGCCAGAAAACTGGGACACATGGCTCGGCACTGCACATGGGTGAATGCTTGGATGGTAACATAACATTGTATTTTGTTATATGATTTGTAACTGTCATTGGTAATTTGTTGTGTAGTGTTTATGTAACATTTGTTTTCTTTCTTTTTGTTCCTGTATATCTCCATATCATTTAATAATAACCATAGATCAATATCACATGTTATACCATATACTCTTTTTATATACTTACTTTTGTGTCATCATTTATTGCACCTAACCTTTCGAGTCTAACCCATATATATATATGTGTGTATAGTTACATATTTAGTGATTATATTTATATGAATATATATCTCTATATATATATATATATATATATATATATATCTATATATGATACAGGGAATTTCTTACACTATGTATGGAGCAACAAACCTGGTAAGTGCCTCCTTGGGCCTTACATGATAAGAGGGCCTCCTTATTCATTCCTTCTATCAAAACCTCGGAGGGCCGCCTAGTTCATCTCACTAGGGATATCCTGAAAGAATTCCACACTTATTATTCTGGTCTCTTTAACCTTCCCTCCCCTGAGAGTTCACTTGGGCAGAAAGCTTTTTGTGTTTCTTTGCAGGATCCATCTTTCGAGGACCGCCACCACTAGACTCACAGTCCCTCGCCTCTCTGAAGGAGCCGTTCACCTCGGAGGAGCTTAAAAGATCTTGACTCTTCCCCCCGGAAAAATCCCAGGCCATGATGGCTTTACCGCCACCTTCTATAAAATCTTAGGAGATGACCTCTCCGGCCCTCTCTTTGCAGCCTTCAACACACTGTCCCTGGGCCCCCACTTTGACCCTGCCTTCTTACAGGTATATATCACGGTGATTCCAAAACAAGGTAAGGACCCAGCTCTTTGCTAAAGCTATCAGCCCATCTCCCTCATAAACACAGATGCCAAGCTCTTTGCTAAAATGATTGCCCACTCCTGGATTCTCTATTACATCTTGACCAGGTTGGGTTCGGTCCCTCCAGAGAGGTGAGGGACAATACTTTAAAGACCTTCACCCTCCTCCAGCACATCCACTCTGCCAGACTCCCCTGTGTTCTATTATCCCTAGATGCCGAAAAGGCGTTCGATCGTGTAGATTGGTCATTCTTGAAGGGAGTTTTGGAGCACATGGAATTGGGGTCGGCAATGATGAACTGAATTTTAGCCCTGTATCACTTTCCTCGGACGCAAATCCGAATGAATGGCTCGCTTTCCTCCCCCTTCGTGATAGGCAATGGTGCAAGCAAAAAGGGCAGACAAATCTATTCGGGGAATCTGTATCGCCGATCGACAGATCAAGTGTTCTGCTTTTGCGGATGATCTGCTACTTTACCTCTCAAATCCTTTGGAATCTTTGCCAGCAGTGCTCAGGACTCTGCAACACTATGGCTCCCTAAGCAAACAAAAACAAAGGTAGTTGATCCAGCGGTGACGATAAAACCAAAGTCTTTTTTATTGACACATATATGGGAGGGTACAGTTAGGGTACAGACATCGACGCGTTTCGGGCATAAACAGGCGCCCTTGTTCACGATATACACTCACGAACAAATGACTTACTTAAATAGTAAAAAGGGGATGGGCTTGGCATGACGTCACTTCCCATCATTTCCCCGTTTTTTTGGTGTAACTTGTAACCAGAGATCATACTATAATAGATTATAATGGAAAAATGTAAATGCTATACATAAGATGGCTTGTTACTACTTGTTGCGGCTAAAAAAGATGCAATGTATCCATTCATCACGTGTGGTTGTGTTTGATATTGAAACTGAAAATTTAATAAATGTAGGCCAAATCATTGCGGCAATTCATACCTTCAGGTGTACGTGTTCCTAGTTCATATATCCAGGCTGCCTCTCGTACCCTTAAGAGATGTTGGCGATCCCCTCCTCCTCTGGGGGGTTTAACTCGTTCGATGCCATAACATTTAAAGCTGTCAACGGAACCTGAATGTATTTCAACAAAATGTTTTACTGCACCGGAACGTGATGAGTAACCATGTTTTATATGTGTCAGATGTTCCGATATACGCATTTTCATTTTCCGTATTGTACTGCCAACATACAGCTTTTTACAACTAGTGCATTCAATGATATATACTATATAGTCCATATCACAATTAATGAAGTCCCTTATTTTGAAGGTTCTTCCATTTCCTACATCACTGAATGCATCTCTTTTGTGTGTATGTTTACATACATTGCATCTTTTTTTCCCACATGGGAAAAAGCCTTTCAAATCAAGCCAGGTATTAGTAAGCGGTTCACTAGAAAAATAACTTGGTGATATTATAGATCCTACTGTTTTGTTTCTTTTTGCCACCAGACTAACTCCTTCATCTATAATTTTTGCTGTGACTGAGTCCTGTCTTAGAATACCAATGTTCTTATAAAAGATATTTCTTATTTTATTAAATTCCTCACTATACTTCATAGTACACACTATTTTACCTAATTCTTTCCTTTCTTTATTTTTTGTTGTATTGAGTAGGTCACTTTGTGTCTTGTTTTGTATTTTCTTTTTTGCTATGTCTAGATGTTTTTTACTGTAGCCTCTCATTTTGAGCCTTTTGTCTATTATTTCAATTTCCCTGTTATAATCAGTTTCACATGTGCAGGCTCTTCGGGCTCTATAATATTCCCCTGTGGGTATGGCATCGATGGTATGTTTTGGGTGACAGCTATTAGCCCTTAATATGGTATTCCCACTTGTGGGTTTTCTGTACAGTGTGGTATATACCTTCTCTTTTGCACAATTTCCCATTAATGATATATCCAAGAAGGGAATAATTTCCTTTTCTACCATAAAAGTAAATTTTAAATTAAGGGTATTATTGTCTGGTATGGACGCCACATCGCCCCCCAATACTATGAGGAGGTCATCTATGTAGCGCCCATACCAGACTATCGACTCTGAAAATTTTTTATTGACACCATAAATACTTTCCTGCTCCCACCACGCCATAAAGAGATTGGCCAATGATGGTGAGGCCGTAGCCCCCATGGGTACGCCTATGAGTTGTAGGAAAAAGGAACCATCGAATTCAAAAAAATTATGACATAACAAAAAATCTATGCAGTCCAGTAGGAAAGATTTAAATTCTTGGCTATACGCTCCCTAAGCCACCATAAAATTAATATGGCCAAAAGTGTAGCTTTAAGCTTGATTATTTCGGATTGTACTCTAAGACATCTGAAGGCCACTTTCCCATTTTCCTGGGCCACAACTTCCTTTAAATACCTCGGCGTTAGAAAAACCGCATGCCTGAATAAGACTTTAGAACTCAATTTCTCACCAATGTTCAATATCCTTAACCATGACCTACTAAAGTGGGATAAAAAAGACTTTCACTGGATTGGACGTATCAATATAATAAAAATGAATATTCTTCCCTGTCTTTTATATCTATTCCAAACCATTCCCATTCTATTTCCCAAAACCTTCTTTGGGACCATGCAAAGATCGATATCAGAGTTTGTTTGGGCCCAAAAACACCCCAGGCTAGCACACTCTATCCTTACTAGGCCTAAGCTGAAGGGCGGTTTAGCACTCCCGGATTTCCAAAATTATCTTGCGGCAGTCATGGCTCGTACTCTGGACTTTTTCCATAACACATCTTCGAAATTGTGGGTTGTTACTCGAATCGGTAATATACGGTTCCTCTACCGCAGCACTGCCCTGGTTACCAACCCCCCACATGCAGAAAAAACTTCTCGGTCATGTTCCGTTGGTGACCCAAACTTTTATTTCGTTATGTAGAGCATTCCCTTCCAAAATGACTTTGTTCTGCTCAGGTGGTCCCCTCATGCCCATTGTGGGTAACCCTAGGGTCTCAGGCCCTATATCCACGGTAATATCCAGACTATTAGGTAGCAGTCCATCCTCCACAATATTTGGAAGTGTGCTGTCTGGAGGCTCCCTTAGATCTTACCAAGATTTAGCAGGTGACCTAACAGTAACAAATTTTTCTATACTGAACTATTACCAGTTACGAAGCCTCTATCTTACAAACAGAGATCAATTGAATCTACATAGACCTCTTTCGCTCTTTGAAGAATGGTGTTTACAGCGTCCCGCCGGGAGATGAATGCTCTCGAGAGTGTATAGCTTACTGCAGCCACCCCCTGAAGGCGGGTTCCCCTTTCAGGGACGTTGGGAGAGGGAGCTGGGAAGGGATTTTACAGTAGAGGACTGGAAGAAGACATTCTTCCTCACCCACAAGTTATCTATCTCTGTGAAAGCTCAAGAGCTTAATTATAAAAACATTACACGCTGGTACAGAGTCCTGGCTCTCCTACACTCCCTATACCCTGGAACCTCTAATATATGTTGGCAGTGTCAATCAGCTGTCAGTACTAAATCCCATGTTTTGTGGAGTTGCTCTAAAATCCAACCATTTTGGTTGAAAGTTTTGGAACTCATACATGTAATTACAGGGGTGAGGGTGCCAAATGACCCTGCTGCCTTGCTCCTTTTCCATGTTCCTCTCCCGGCCTCCACCCTTAGGGCCCATCTGCTTTCATTTTTTATTCTGGCTGCGAGGACAGTAATTTCACGATTATGGTTATCCACTTCAGACCCATCCATATCCTCTTGACTCCAGGAAGTCCATGCACTACAGCAAATGGAAGAATCGCGAGGTGACTCTCTTCAGCTTGCTATAAGACATTTTCAGATATGGGGTGACTGGCTCGCTTTTTGCCGAACCGATGTTTATCACGTTAGATGCTCTTCCTATTCTAAGATGGTATTTTCTAGGAAAGGTCTTGAGACCGACCACGACTACCCTTTTTTTTGTTTTGTGTTTCGAAGTTTATTCCTTGTCTATTTCCTGTTAGTTGGACATGCCTACTTTTCAATCACAGTTGAGAAGCAACACCGGATTAACCTATCCGTGATCCCGGCTTTTCACTGCATTTCAACTTAGACTCATTATATGTCGATTACCATATAAAAAGTTGTCACATTGCATTTAATGTATGTTTTCAACTCGCTTAGGTTTACTTGTATCTATAACTAAACCAAAAAAAATTATTCCTTAAAACATACCTTTATTGATTATACCTTTAAAAATATCAATACAAAAAACTACACTAAGTAAATTAAATACAACAGGGACAGAACACCCTATACTTACTACATTATGGTACTGTCACACCACACATTTGCATTTGCATTTGCATTAGCGGAGAACCCGCCCCGAAAAGGGCGACCCCACAATATGCAATTAGTACCTGGCTGGCTGCGAGAGGCACATGATGTCTTTTCGGACAAAGCATTAGCATCACCAACGTATTCTCCTACCATTAAGTTGGCATTTAGAGACTTGACACGTACACACAAGGATTACGTCACCTCCTGGTGGGAAATCCAGTCTTTGGAACATTACATACAACAGAAAATTGTCCCAAGGGGGTTGCGAATTACACTTGCACCAGCAGAGAGACTGAGGTCTGACACAGTATTGGCGAGTTGGGAAAAGGAGGCTATTGAATCTTCCCTACATTTCATGCAAATTCTGCTAGAGGAGGAGAAAAGAAAATTTGAAAAATTGAAGGAAAATTTAAAAACTCAATCAGAACTCACTTTGAAATTTAAATCGGAATCTGACTTTGATGCGAGAGAAACTGAATTAGGTAATAAAATCCAAAGACACCAGAGTTATATTAAAGAACGTAAGCATAATTTATTTCTGAGAGATCTGGCGGATTTCAGAGAGGGTAGGGCCTACTCCTTTTTGTCCAAAAATATTAGAGGAGGTGAATCTGACACAGAGATATCATCGTCAGAGGCTGAACTCTCTGAGTCCGAGAGGCGATACCCGTTTTCAGGGCGAGGAGGAAGAGGAGTGGGCAGGGGTAAGAAAGGGAGAAACAACAGGAGACCATGGAACACCACTCCTGGCCCATCGTCATCCTCCTCTTATGCCACGGGGCCTTTTTTAGACAGACAACCCCCACAGCATCCGTTAAGGAACAAGGATCAACCCCAGAGATAAAACCTGGAGATGATTTACAGATTATTAACATCTCCCAGCGTCACATTTCGGACATAGAGAGGAAAGTTTTGAGCAGAGGGCTCACGTTTGTCCCTACTAACAATTTTAGGGAGTTTGAGTGGGCAAAGGATCTCCATCTTTTTGCTCGGAAAGTCAAATGGGCTAGATTCTTTCATAAGAAGGATATGAAGGAATGTGAGGAACTGGGGATTGAGATGGGTGACCTAACCGGGGTCCATACTTTGGTAGATTTGATGTCAGAGGAAGATAGGCCTGTGGGAGAGGGACCCTTTACCTCATTAAGCAGAAAGAGTAATAGGGCACCACCTCCTCAACCGTATTCCTGTATTGATTCTTTTCTTGAGACTGTGTTAGGTGAACTGAGAAATCTAAATGACTCTAACAAGGGACCGAGCAATTTGTCCAGAGAAGAGAGACGGGTCTTAACTGATCTTGAGAGGGACACCTCGATCGTTATAAAACCGGCGGACAAGGGGGGGAACGTGGTTGTGATGGATGTTAACCAATACCATAGAATGTGTTTGGATCTTCTTCAGGACAGATCCGGTTATGAAGTTCTTAGAAAGGATCCAACAGTCACTCTCCTTGCGCAATTAAAATCTGTGTTGGATGATGCTTTGGGTGAAAGAGTTATTAGCAAACAGGAATATGACTTTTTACTCCCTGAATTCCCGAGAAAAGCCACCTTCTATGGGCTACCGAAGGTACATAAGGGGGTTAACCCCCTGAGAGGTAGACCCATAGTTTCTGGGATTGGCAGTCTGACCCAAAATATAGGTGTATATGTGGATACCAACTTGAGGGAATTTGTCACTTCTTTACCCTCCTATATCAGAGATACATCTGACCTGCTCCTTAAATTGGAAGGTATAACGGTTGATGGAGATACCCTACTTTGTAGCATTGATGTGGAGGCCCTATACTCCTCCATACCGCATGAGGAGGGTTTGAAGGCAGTAAAACATTTTTTGGACACTCGAGGGACTCAATTTAGGAAACACAATGAGTTCATCTTATCCCTTCTTAAATTCTCACTGGAAAATAACATTTTTGTGTTTGACCGGAAGGTCTACCACCAGCTCAGGGGCACTGCGATGGGGAGCCCGATGGCTCCCACATACGCAAATCTGCTCCTGGGCTGGTGGGAGGACACGATGGTCTTCAGTGAAGAAGAGAATAATTCTTTGATAGATCATGTCGTTATGTGGGCACGCTACATAGACGACATATTTATACTATGGAAAGGGGATAGGTCGTCCTTTACTGACTTTGTTGAGATGTTAAATCATAACTCAATAGGCTTAAAATTTACCTTTACCATCAACGAATTCACCTTACCGTTCCTTGATCTAACTATAGCTAAAAATCCTGACAATACGTTGAGCACTAAGGTCTTTAGGAAGGACACTGCCACCAATAGCCTCCTCAGGTGGGATAGTTGTCACCCGAGGCCCCTTGTTAGGGGGATTCCTCGGGGGCAGTATCTGCGCCTGAGGAGGAATTGTTCTGATATTCTAACTTTTAAAAATCAGGCAGGCGATCTGAGGGAGAGGTTTCGTAATAGGGGTTATCCTCAGTCATCCCTAAAAGAAGCTTACCAGAAGGCCATCCAGGAGGACCGTGCTGGCCTCCTGGTCCCTAAAGCGAAACAGGTGGAACGTCGAGGAACTGTGAGGAATGATCTGCGGATTATTGGAGAATATAATTCCCAGGCAGATAGGATTCAGGAAATTGTGAGGAAGTATTGGAAAGTCCTATTACAGGACGATATTCTCAAAGAGATACTGCCTACAGTTCCCTCCATTACCTACAGAAAGGGGCGGAGCCTACGGGATAGGCTGGTAAAAAGTCACTTTGTGGCTCCACAGAGGGAGACGTGGCTGGGTAGACAACCCAATGGATGTTTTAAGTGTGGTATGTGTAAGTTGTGCCAGTATGTCATCAATTGTAAGACCTTTGGCAATGTTGAAAACCCCTTTAAATATACCATTAGAGCATTTATAAACTGTGTTTCCGTTGGTGTTGTGTATTTGGCCACCTGTCCATGTGGATTAAACTATGTCGGGAAGACTCGTCGTGAGTTTAGGAGGAGAATAGGTGAGCATATTGGGGATATCAGGAAACAACATGATACCCCTATTGCAAGGCATGTGTGGGAAAAACACAACGGCAGGATAGATGTTATGCAATTCAGAGGGATTGATCTAGTAAAGCCTCCGCTTAGAGGAGGTGATTGGGACAAACTCATCTTACAACGAGAGACCCAGTGGATATACAGACTTAATAGTGTATTTCCAAAGGGGCTAAATGAATCTTTATCTTTTACGTGCTTTTTGTAGGTACTCGCTTGAATATATGCTATTTTCTGTTACATATGAACTCCATTTGAACACAGATTCCCTTAATTTACTGTGATGTTTTATGCCAAATACCTAAGTTCTATAGCCTTAAGTGACTTCCTGGGCTTACTTCTTTTTTGTTGAATATAAAGGATTTGATTATTTCATTTCTCTGACACCTAAATGTATCGTTTACTTAGGGCCTTTTTGTGGAGACATTATACAAAAAGGACTGGTGCTTTTGCATTTGGCCTAGCGTCTGCAAAAATGCAGGGTAGAAAATGGTGCTACGTTACATCAGGCATCAGTACAGCATACTCTCCCTTGTGCTTCCTTGTGTTTTTTCTTTTCTCTGAAGCCTTAGATGCAGCACCTAGTCGAGTGTGTCTATCACGGCACTTGATGTGTAGTGCGCATGCGCGGTCCTGCTAGAATGTCAGGATACTCGGCGCATGCGCGGTACCTCCGCCCGATGTCTCCGTCGCCATGTTGGTATTTACTGACATGCACAGTACACTTTTGGAGACGCCGTGTACGCTTGCATGGGAGATGGAGACACATGGTTTAGAAGTGAGTCCAGGTTCGTTATACAGGTATTAGGGGGCGGTTTTTCCTCAGGAATAGGCAGGTATCTAAGGGGCTATAAATACCCTTGGTCATTTAGTAGATGTGTGGGACGCCATACACCAATGACGATTTACAAGTTCTCACCATAGGGAGTCACATTATCCCTGGCTTGCACTATACCTTCAGATGAGTGGCATGAAATTTCAACTGGAGGTTCAGGTATATCTTTTGCTCTGATGTAGTTAAGTCAAGTATTAGGTAAGTGAGACATCTGGCAGAATATATTATATACTTCTATGTGTTGCTTTTTCAGATGGACATATTGTTTTTGACCCACTGAGGAGTCCCTGGGATGGGACGAAACGCGTTTGGGCTGTTTTTGAATACGCTGGGACTGCGTTTTAATGCGCGTGTCGATGTATGTGCTGTTATCATTCATTGAACATCTTGGGGTGCTCTACCCGCAATTTCTGGCCCAACACCATGGGCATTTGACAAGAGTTCTTCACAGCACTCATTATGTTCTGGCGCTTAATGTACTATCTCCTACTATTATTCAGCCACCAGGCACTTATCCCGTTTTGCTTTTGACCTGGTAGATATATGTATATACCACCTGTATGCCAGCGAGATAAGGAAGGGGTGTATCCAGGTCATCTGGCTTTTTTCTATATGCGCGTGTTCTGGACTGTGCTGTAACCTATTGGAATACCTATTGGTGTCCTATATGTGTTATTATATATATCTTTATACACTATAAGGCTTTTACAGCACTTTATTTCTAGAAACGCGCATTCTTTGATATATAGACATCAGGCATTTACCTGCTGTGACTTCTACCTGGTGTTTGTATTACTATACCCTCTGGACTGTATTTAGATTAGGAAGGGTTCTATCCAGGTACTAATTGCATATTGTGGGGTCGCCCTTTTCGGGGCGGGTTCTCCGCTAATGCAAATCTGTGGTGTGACAGTACCATAATGTAGTAAGTATAGGGTGTTCTGTCCCTGTTGTATTTAATTTACTTAGTGTAGTTTTTTGTATTGACATTTTTAAAGTTATATTTAATAAAGGTATGTTTTAAGGAATATTATTTTTTTTGGTTTAGCTATATAAGTGTTAGTATTCCTATCATTTATTTGTGTGGGAGGTTCGGTTTTTGTTACTTGTATCTATTTTTTATTTTTCAATGATTGACTCATGCTCTGTTGTCTCGCTGTACATTGATGTAAACATCTGCATTTCATTTTCTATAGTGTTACTGGCTTATGGATCCAACTCATCTATTGATAAAGTTTTTTTGGGAATATGAAAAACAAAAAAGACATTTAAAAAATTATGCCAACCTACAGTAGACATATGGTAGATGCTAGTTATAAACTATTTTGAGTGGAATAACTATCTGACTTACCCGCAGAAATTTTTGAACTATGAAAATGGCAAATTTTTCCAAATATTCAAGATATTTTGCTATTTTTCACAAATAAACAAGGATTGTATGGACCAAAATTTCTTGATAACTTTTGTGTCACAAGAAAACAATCTCTGAATCACATGGATAGGTAAAAGTGTCAAAAAGTTATTCTTACGTAAAGTCACACATCAGATATCAAAAATGGGGATTTGTCACAAAAGCCAAAACTGAGTCTGTCTGTAAAGAGTTAAGAGGATATGCCATCAAAGTCTGATATTTGTGGATCCATCAATGCGTAGGCACTAATTAAGTTTCTCGCTGATCGTGCGGTTCTGTAATCTATTAACTACCTGTATGACACTCACGGCTGTTATATCATTTGTTTATATCTATCACCATGGTAATGCAACACAAGTGGAGCGCATCGTTGATGCGCATATGCACACTAATTATTGGGTGTGGAACACATTATGTATTAATGTGCATGCACACTGGAAATCTAACCCCGTAACCGGAAGTTTACAGCTCAGGTATAAACGCAACATGTGTTGTCGGCGTCTGTAGTTAGGGAATGCGCAGGTGCCGTGTGGGATGGTTAAACTAGTTTAGGTATGTATTTTTATTGGCTAGCGCTGTAATTAAGGGAGGGACTATAAATATATTGTAGAAGGGTCAGAGGTACCGTCATAGACAAGATGTATTTATCACCGAGGTGGCTGGCCTCGGTGATATAAAAAACCCAATAGCTTTATGCCAGCAACAATTATTGCGGTTGAGCAGTTTTTTTCTTTGTAGTTCCGGGTCAGGTATTTTATGGAGCAGCCCATGAGTCTGGGTGGGACGGTCGCTCCAATACTCCAGCCCAGGTCTTAGGCTATGTTCATACAGCTTATTTCGGGGCGTATTTACGTCCGCAAATACATCCCGAAATACGTTTCAAATACTTGTCACAAAGTGTGGCGCGTATTTCGCGCCGTAAATACAATCCCCATTCTTTACTATGAGGATTTACGTTGCGAAATACACCTCAATAAGTGACAGGGGACTTAATTTTACGATCGTATGTACGGACGTATTTACGCCCGCAAATACGTTGCGAAAATACGCCCCGTGTGAACAACGAGGCGTATTTTACATTGGAATCAATGCTAACCTAATTGTTCATTATTTGAAACATATTTCGGGACGTTTTTGCGGATGTAATTACGTCCGTAAATACGCCTCGAAATAAGCCGTGTGAACATAGCCTTACCAGACAGATAAAAGGCAGCTGGTGCAGGAAGTCTGCAGATGTGCTTTTGGACCGGCAACCAGAAGCTGTAAACTGCCAAGCTGTGAGGCTGTGTAGGCCTGAAGGTGTGCGTTGGTGAGCATATCCCATTGCCCTGGACTTTATGTTATGTGGGTCCCTGTGTATGCTGAAGCTAAGCTGCATTTTGTTTGGAACCTGTTAACTTCATAATAAACACCTCTGTGTTTGGACTTGAAAATCTTGTTCATGTGCTTGTCTTCGAGCTGACCCCTCACAATATACAGAGCCTTGCTAAAGTATTCGGCCCTCTTGAACTTGGCAACCTTTTGCCACATTTCAGGCTTCAAACATAAAGATATAAAATTTTTATTTTTTGGTAAAGAATCAACAACAAGTGGGACACAATTGTGAAGTGGAACGAGATTTATTAAATATTTTAAACTTTTGTAAAAAATAAAAAACTGAAAAGTGGGGAGTGCATAATTATACGGCCCCCTTAAGTTAATACTTTGTAGTGCCGCCTTTTGCTGCAATTACAGCTGCAAATTGCTTAGGGTATGTCTCTTTCAGTTTTGCACATCGAGAGACTGAAATTCTTGCCCATTCTTCCTTGGAAAACAGCTCGAGCTCAGTGAGGTTGGATGGAGAGCGTTTGTGAACAGCAGTTTTCAGCTCTTTCCACAGATTCTCGATCGGATTCAAGTCTGGACTTTGACTTGGCCATTCTAACACCTGGATACGTCTATTTGTGAACCATTCCAATGTAGATTTTGCTTTATGTTTGGGATCATTGTCTTGTTGAAAGACAAATCTCCTTCCCAGTCTTGGGTCTTTTGCAGACTCCAACAGGTTTTCTTCCAAAATGGTCCTGTATTTGGCTCCATCCACCTTTCCATCAATTTTAACCATCTTCCCTGTCCCTGCTGAAGCAGGCCCAAACCATGATACTGCCACCACCATGTTTGACAGTGGTGATGGTGTGTTCACGGTGATGAGCTGTGTTGCCTTTATGCCAAACATATTGTTTTGCATTGTGGCCAAAAAGTTTGATTTTGGTTTTATCTGACCAAAGCACCTTCTTCCACATGTTTGGTGTGTCTCCCAGGTGGCTTGTTGCAAACTTTAAACAAGACTTTTTAATGGATATCTTTGAGAAATGGCTTTCTTCTTGCCACTCTTCCATAAAGGCTAGATTTGTGCAGTGTACGACTGATTGTTGTCCTATGGACAGACTCTCCCACCTCTGCAGTTCATCCAGAGTGATCATGGGCCTCTAGGCTGCATCTCTGATCAGTCTTCTCTTTGTTTGAGATGAAAGTTTAGAGGGACGGCCGGGTCTTGGTTGATTTGCAGTTGTCTGATACTCCTTCCATTTCAATATGATCACTTGCACAGTCCTCCTTGGGATATTTAAAAAATCTTTTTGTATCCAAATCCGGCTTTAAACTTCTCCACAACAGTATCATGGATCTGCCTGGTGTGTTCCTTGGTCTTCATGATGCTCTCTGCGCTTTAAAAAGAACCCTGAGACTATTACAGAGCAGGTGCATTTATACAGAGACTTATTATACGGAGATTATACACAGGTAGATTATATTTATCATCATCAGTCTTTTAGGACAACATTGAATCATTCAGAGATCCTCACTGAACTTCTGGAGTGAGTTTGCTGCAGTGAAAGTAAAGGGGCCAAATAATATTGTACGCCCCACTTTTCAGGTTTTTTTTTACAAAAGTTTAATATATCCAATAAATTTCGATCCACTTCACAAGTGTCCTAATTGTTGTTGATTCTTCACAAAAAAAATAAAATTTTATATCTTTATGTTTGAAGCCTGAAATGTGGCAAAAGGTTGAAAAGTTCAAGGGGGGGTCATTCCATGTCAAGTGAACCAATGATTTTTACCTCTATATTTTTAATTCTTTTGAGATTTTGTTATTTGGTAGTACTGTGTCAGAGAATACAAAATGTGAACCAAAAAAAATTCTAGAATTTTTTTTATTTTTAATTGATTTTCAAAGTTCGGAAAAATTGTGAAATTCGCTGTTGCCTGCCTTTACATTTCTCCTCATAACTCAGGCTAGAAAAAAGATAGAGAAACAAAATAAACACCATTCTACTCAGAACTGTACAATCTTTCATGGGATATGTCACAAGAGTACCTTCGTCAATATTTTACCCATGCGAACGCAAACGCAAAATTTTAAAAGAATTTCAGAAAAAACTTTTAATTTAAAAATTTCCAAAAATGCACATGTGCCTGCTATGCTCCTAGCCAAATCTGTACCAAAATTCAATTTGGGATTGCGATGGGCTCATATTTAAAAATATTTTTATTTCAGTGTCAATTCGAAAATCTTGAATTCAGATCTGTTCAGCTTGTGGTCTACAAGTGTGGGGTCTATATTTACCAAATAATCTATGATTTTTAGATATTACTGTTTTATTTTATTATGTTACAGCTTAGAAGCAGGAGAGGACAGAGGAGAAAGCTTGGTTAGGGCTCAACCTGAGAATGAACAGGGGTAGACAGTGAATGCAGAGCAGATGGCAGGCCAGCTGCTCTGTCAATCATGTGAAGTATCTGCCCACCGCAGAGTCAGGAAGTAAGGGTATGTTCACACTGCGTTTTGTGTCCGTGTGAACATCCGCTTTTGTGATGCGTGTCTGGGTCCGTCAGAACTTACCCAGACATGCATCTAACAATTAGCAGTGTGTTTAACACTGCCGGCATTGAGAAACACGCAGCGGCGTTCACATGAGCGATCGCCGTTGCGTATTTGCATTGCATCACGTCTGTCCTATGCTTCTTTGGGATGCACTGCAAAAAATGACATGTCAATGCTTGGAGCGCACCCGAAAGATGCATCGGACAGACGTGATGCAAATATGCATTGGCAATCGCTCATGTGAACGCTGCTACGTGTATCACATTGCCGGCAATGTTAAACGCACTGCTAATTTTTAGATGCGTGTCTGGGTCCATTCAGATGGACCCAGACACGCATCACAAAAGAGGATGTTCACATGGACGCAAGATGCCGTGTGAACATACCCTAAGACACAGCTTCAGAGCTTTCATGTTCCGACATGTTCACTCTTGAACAAACCGTAGTCTCTACACAGACATCAAGGGAGTCGGTGTGCTACAATATTGGTGAGTGTGTTCGGCGCTGGTGGCTGGCTACTGTACTCTCCAAAGATTGTGAAAATGAAGAAGTAGAATTTACTTTTTTGCATCCTTCTGGTCCAGCGCCATCATTTGTGTATCCAAGAAAACCATTTTAAAAGTAAAAAAAAAATCAGATATTAACTGACATAACCATGACAGGCCGTACATACTCTGACACAAAAGGAAATGGCCATTGCTAGTAAGCGCTTATGGACCAGATTACATTTCACTCACTAGAAGGGACAAATTGATGATAAAAGGCCAGCTTAAAAACGTACTATTGTACGTAATTGTTTGATTAGTTCATATTTTATAGAACAAGGATTAAACTACTGTACTATTCTTCTTAAACACTTCATAAATGACATGTTTAGTGATATAATAAAAATAATTATTACATGTATAAATAGGTGTTAAAAATATTGGTTCTTTTAATCTTGTTTTTAACATATAATTAGGATTAGACTATTTAGAAAATCACACTTGAGGATATGATCACCTTTTTTCTTTTGGTTTGTTCAATAAATTCAGGTTGAAAATGCTGAGCAACTTGTGCCATGATGATTAAGATGTATTTATTCTGGCACTTACGGGATTTATTTTTTGTGTTTCTTTAATGTTGCATATAAATGTTGAATTCAATAAGTTGTAATTTGAAAAGAAAAAAGGAAGAAACTCACACAAACAAAATCAGATGATTCAAAGCTTAACCCCTTAACGACCCGGGGCGCCGCTGTATAACCCTTTAGATGCCACAGCAAAGATGGCCACGGCGTCTAAATGAATGAATAACGGTGTAGCACACCGTTCTTCACTGTGATCGGAGTCTGCGGGGATTCGATGCCTGGATATGGCAGTAGAAAGCCTTGTGAAGGCCTCCATTTCTGCCATTTTCTGAAGCTGAATCCATGTTAGAATCGGCGTCCAAATCAGCCGTGTAAACGTACCCATAGCACGATGTGGACTGAGAAATGCATTAGGCTGTATTAATGATCGCGCCCCGTAGTAGTGAAGCGCCCTACGGGGACTCAATGTTAAAGTTAAAAAAATAAATAAAATTTGTTTAAAAAAAAAAAGTATTAAAAGTTCAAATCATCGCCATTTTACAAATAAAAACAATAAAATAATAAAAAAGTTACACATATTTGGTATCGGCGTGTCCAAAAAAGTCCAATCTATAAAAATATAACAAAAAATATAACACCATTTATCCTGTACACTGAACACCATAGAAGAAAAAAATTTTAGACGGCAAAATTGCGTTTTTGTGTAATTTTACGTCGCTTAAAAATTGGAATAAAAGTGATCAAAAAAGTTGCATGCATTCCAAACTGCTAGCATTAAAAAGTAACTTCAGCCCTCAAAAAATTCCCCCTCACTGACGTCCGTAGGTGTTAGTACAAAAAAGTTATTGGTCGCACAAAATGGCGCCTTACCACAAGTTTAAAAAAATGAAAATGTTTAGAATTTTTTTACAGTACCAAAACATAACGGAAACCCTACATGTTTGATATTAGCGGATGCGTATCAACCTGTAGAATACAGATAACACATTATATTTACCAAAGATTGAACACCATAAAAGCAAAACACCCACAAACATGGCGAAAGTATGGTTGTTTTTTTTTCACAATTTGTCCCACTTGGAATTTATTTTTCCAATTCCCAGTATTTTCTATAGTACAGTGAATAACACCATTAGAAAGTACATCTTGTCCCGCAAAAAAAAGCCCTTATAGGTCTATGTAGATGGAAAAATAAAAAAAAGTTATGGCTCTGGGAAGGCGAGGAGGGAAAAAAGAACGTATCAACAACAAAAAAAAGAAAGATCCTTAAGAGGTTAAAAAAATACATAAAAGTTTGATGTCCCACATTGAATCCCTGTACAAATACAACCAAGAACACAAGTAACGCACATGCATTTTTTCACAATTTTAAAACATACGTTTTTTTCACATTTGAGCATCAAAATTTTGAATCTAATTTCTCCAAAACAAAATATAAAGAAACATAGTCTTGTGACATATCAAATGAAAGCAGGTACCGTTCCGAGAAAAATGATATCTCTCTTACCTCTTTATCTTAATTCTAGCCTGAGATATGATAAAAATGTAAAGTCATACCAAGCCAAAATTTGCATTTTTTCAAAACTTTAGAAGTCTGTAAAAAATTTACTGATGAAGCAAAAATTAGAAACTTTTTATTTCTAATTAACTAAAGTTGTACTTCATAAAAATAAAAAATAAAAAAAATCTAAAGACGTCAGGTAAAAAAAATATTCATATTTGGATCACTTGATATGGAAATACTTACGCAGGGCACTATATATATATATATATTTTTTTTTTTTGAGAGTTTACCTTGTGATATTATCTGAAGATATCCCTACTATCTGTGGCTAATTTCTACCATCTCCACAGATATTATTTGTATCAGCCTTCTTTGTCCCCTGATGAACCATTTTTGGGGAAACGCATCGGGATATTTGTGATGTATTTGTGACATTGACTTTGTGACGGTTATTTAGGGAGCTCTGCCGAGAGGTGGGGTCGTCCCTTTTGGGACGATTACTCCTCCTTTTTGATAGGGCTCAGTCTAGGGATGTGCATTACAGTGCAGTCCCACATGTGTTCATGAAAGGAGAATATCAGGAGAACTTTAGAACCGTGAATGAGCTCTGGTTATGGTTATTATTATATCATGATAAAATATGATTGGTATGCCATAATTGGTAACTAATTTATTGACGGCTGTACCCTTTACCTTACCTGTAAGGCCTCGTTCACACGGCTTATTTGTCCACGGATTGGCGGCGTACTCCGCGCCGGATTTGCGCTGCAGTACGGCGCCAATCCGTCGGAGTAATTACGGTAATCCACTGCTCTCATAGAGAACAGTGGATTTCCGTCGCTCCTCCCGCTCGGGAATCCGCGCGGGCGGGAAAAATGCATGCACATTATTTACGGCGCGGACGCGCTGTAGATAATGACAGTCTATGGGGCTGGGGAGCGGCGCCCCCGCTGCGCTCCGGCCCCGCCCCCGTCCCGCCCCTTATTCAAGCCGGATTTGCGAGCGCAATCCCCGGCTCACAAATCCGCCGTGAATAAGCCGTGTGAACACGGCCTAATCGTACTTGGTTTTATATACATTTATCAGATATAAGTAATGTTATTTGGCCAACTGGATTAAAGGGTCTTGTTTTAATGCATATTAATAAAGGTTAATGTATTTTACTGGGATATAGTTTATTATTTGAGCTGTCTAGAAAAGTTACCAGTGATTTATTAGATTTTTGTGAGTTGTTGTCTGATTGCTATGGCCAGTTTCTTTCAGGACTAATTAAGAGAAACCAGTGGATGACAGAGGCTAAAAATGTTCTACAGATATTAAGATTTATTTTAAGGAACTTACAGTAGCGTATAGAAATAATATAAAATCTTGGTGGGAGACACAATCCCTGGAAAATTATATACAAGCAGGTATTGTCCCTAAGGGATTATGAGTGAATATTGTTCCAGCCGTGAGGTCGCGTTCACCACAACTCCTTCTAAGTGGGAGAAGGAGTTATATCATAATTCTGTAAGATTGATACATCGGCTCTTGGAGTCAGAAAGAACTACTTTGGAATCTTCATCAAAGAAACTTCAAGAGCAGAATGATCAAACTCTTAAATTTAAAGGAGACCCTGACTTCGACCGTCGACTCGTGAACAAATTCTACAAAATACTTTTGAAAAATATCAGGGAGTTCAGAAGGACAGAAAGCACAAACAATATCTTAGGGATGCTCAGGAGTTCAAGTAGAAGCGTGCTTTCTTTTTCCTATAGGACAATACTGGAAATCTAAACAAGGAGACAGACATTTCCTCCTCTGATATTGATTAATCTGATATAGAGCAGAGAGTACAACGTAGAACTAGGGGGAGAGACAGATATAGAGGACGTGGAAGATGGGGCTCTTTCTCAAGAAATCAAGAGCGCAGCAGACAACATTACTCTGCACAGGGTCAGTCATCAGTCTCCTCATCATCTGGGTCCTATTTTTTGGAGTATTGCAAAGGGGAGCATATATCCAGAGAGAACTGAAACAGATGAAATATTAGATTCAAATCAGATCATTAATTTATCAAATAGGCAGCTCACAGATGAGGAAATTATGGTACTGAGGAAAAGATTATCCTTTGTCCCTTCAGTTAGATATAACTGCTTTCATTGGATAAAAGATGTTAATTTTTTTATCAGGCATCTCAAATGGCAAAAATTATTCAGGAACAAGGATTGTATGGAAGATAGGACACTAGGTATAAGTGAAGAGGATCTAGAGGATGTGACTGTTGGCAGGACTTGCTGATGTTACCAATGCTAGTACGGATTTAAAATTGAAGAGTACTCGTATGGAGTGTCCTGAAATTGATATGTTTCTCAAGCTCGTATGTAGTGGTTTTGAAAATTTGAATATAAGATCTCTTGAAAACCATCTCACTAGATATCAGGTGAGAGCGTTGAGGGACCTGGAGGGGGCTGATGATGTAATATTTAAGCCATCTGATAAAGGCGGGAAATTAGTTATACTTGACCACTCTAAGTATACAGAAATGTGCAAGAGTCTGCTGATGAATAAATCAGGTTATGCCATCTTGAGTAAGGACCCAACGGATGCCTTTAGTTAGGAATTGGAAACAATTATAATACAGGCTTTTGAATTGGGCCTTATCTCAAAGGATAAGGTATCATAAGGAAGATTATGATACCTAAACATCCAGTTATACCAGAGTTTCTATGCACTTCCAAAGGTGCACAAGGGACTGACACCACTCAGAGGATGCCCCATAGTATCAGGTGTCAATTTCTTGTCACAAAATGTGAGTTTATACATTGATAAGGTTTTTAAGAAATTTGTGTATGCATTACCTTCGTTTATAAAAGATACTCCTGACCTTCTTAGAAGCTTAGAAGGAATGGCAGTTGACAGTGGGATGAAACTTGCCTCAATTGATGTAGAGGCTCTACACAGCAGCATCCCACATGATTGCATGATAAGAGCAACACAATATAGGGCACATGATGCATTTGTGTTACAACTGATTCAATTTGTCCTCTATCATAACTACATCATTTTTGATGGTAAAATCCACCACCAGCTCAGGGGTGCAGCGATCAGAGCCCCTGCACTCACACATACGCAAACCTATTCCTGGGCTGTTGGGAGGAGACCATCATATTTACAAATGAGAATCTACCCCATACTAACAACATCTTGTTTTCGGGGTAGATATACAGACGACATCATTATATTGTGGAATGGCTCTATTGAGGCCTTTTTAGAGGATCTCAACATGAACAACATAGGGATGAAGTTTACATCTTTTATAGATGAGAATAGGTTGCCCTTCCTTCATGTGTTTATTATGAAAGATAAAGGGGGGAACTCACATACAAAAACATATCGGAAACCCACAGCTACTGACAGCTTGCTTTGTTGGGATAGATATCATCCCATCTCTTTGAGAAGGGGCATCCTGAGGGGACAGTTCCTTTATGTCCGGAGGAACTGTTCGTGGTGGGGGGACTACCTCTTTCAGGGAAAGGAATTTAATAAACGGTTACAATATCAGGGATACCCGGATGAAGTGGTTGAGGAGACCTTCCGAAATGCATTAAGGCAGGACAGGACGAAGCTATTAAGTACTAACAATACTAATCACGGACAAATGGAATAAATAGCGAGAATAGTGGCCAATTTTGATCAAGGCCATGAAGCCGCAAAAGAGAGTGTTGTGAGACATTGGGACATTTTAAGATCTGACCCGGGTTTAAGGGACATACTTTCAAATTATCCACAGATTACTTATAGACATGGGAGGTCTCTACGGGACAGACTTGTGCACAGTTTGTATATACCTAAAAAAGGCACGGTTACGTGGCTGGATAGAGGGCCAATTGGAATTTTCCATTGCGGGGGTAATTATGTGGCCTGCCCATTCATTGATTAGACCAAGGATATTAAGTATTATCGCATAGGTCAGGTCTATGAACAAAGGGACTTCTCTAATTGCAAAACGAAAGGGGTTATCTATTTGTGCACCTGCAGTTGGCAGTTGGGATTGTCAAGTCTGATATATATGAGTGTTGTATACTTTTATACCTTTGTACTTTTTAAATTATAATTTTTCCTGCTACTAAACCTGTTCAGCTATAAAACTATGCAATATAAGATGGCGCCGACATCCTGTGTACCGCACCCAGATGACGTCAAACGTTTACTGGAAATCACATGTTTTACCAGAAATAAGAGGACTTACAGGAAACTACCCGAGATGACGTCTGTACAGTGGCAAACCTAAATTGGTCAGAAGTGGACTACAGAGATGTCTGATTTGTTGCAATAATAACCACGCCTTAACCATGCCCCTTCCTTTCCTGTATATATATATTTGTGCGCATAATAAAACTCCAGGAAGTGCTGATGGACCAGGGTGAGAGCATGAGCTGGGTTTGAAACGGAACTTTGTATCTGTGTCATTCTCAGCACAGTGCACACATGCTATTTGAGATTCGGAGTAACTGACTGACCCGGGTATTGTCGTTTCCACGACCACGACAGGATATGTAGGGAAAACAAACAGACAGCTCAGGAGAAGAATAGGATTACATCTTAGTGACAAAAAACATAAGAGGGACACCCCAGTCACCTGACATCTTAATGAATTTCATAATGGTGATATTAACCAGGTGAAGTTCACTGTGATTGAGGTTACTCGTAGATCACTGAGGGGGGCAATTGGAATAAGAACATTTTTTAAAAAGAAACGGAATGGATCTACAGGCTGCAAACAATGTCTCCCAATGACCTTAATGAGTCTGTATATTTTGGCTGTTTTATATGATTTAATGTCTCAAGAATAACTCTGCCTTCTGTCTATCTTATTGGTCTTTGTACAGTTGTGCTCAAACGTTGACATACCCTGGCAGCATTTTTGCTTTCTTGGACTTTTTTCAGAGAATATGAATGATAACACAAAAACTTTTTTTACACTCATGGTTAGTGGTTGGGTGAAGCCATTTATTGTCAAACTACTGTGTTTTCTCTTTTTAAATCATAATGACAACCAAAAAACATCCAAATGACCCTGATCAAAAGTTTACATACCCTGGTGATTTTAGCCTAACATGCACAGAAGTTGACACAAATGGGTTTGATTGGCTACTAAAGGTATCCTCACCTGTAACCTGTTTGCTTGTAATCAGTGTGTGTGCATGAAAGCTGAGTGAGTTTCTGGGATCCAGACAGACCCTTGCATCTTTCATGTTGCCACTGAGGTTTTTGGATTGTGAGTCATGGGGAAAGCAAAATAATTGTCAACGGATCTATAGGAAAAGGTAGATGAACTGTATAAAGCAGGAGAGGGATACAAAAAGATATCCAAGGAATTGGTAATGTCAGTCAGCAGTGTTCAAACTGTGATTAACAAATGGAAAATCAGGGGCTCTGTAGAAACCAAACCACGGTCAAATTCGGCCACAACTGCCAGGAAAATTGTTCCGGATGCACAGAAAAACCCAAAAATAACATCAGCTGAAATACAGGACTCTGAAAACTAGAGGTGGGGCTGTTTCAAGATGCACAATAGGGAGGCACCTGAAGAAAAATGGGCTGCATGGTTGAGTCGCCAGAAGAAAGCCATTACTGCACAAATGCCACAAAGTATCTCATCTATAACACGCCAAACATCACTGAAACAAGCTTCAAAACTTCTGAAACAAGGTAATTTGGAGTGATGAGACCAAAATCGAACTTTTCGGCCACAACCATAAACGTTACATTTGGAGAGGTGTAAACAAGGCCTATCATGAAAGGAACACCATTTCTACTGGAAAGCACCGAGTTGGATTGCTGATGTTTGGGGGAGGTGTGTGCTACTAAGTCACAGGAAACTTGGTCAAGGTTGAAGGAAAGATGAATGCAGCACATTATCAGCAGATACTGGAGGCAAATTTGCACTCATCAGGCCGGAAGCTGCGCATAGGACGTACTTGGACGTTCCAACTTGACAACGATCCACAACACGAGGCCAAGTCAACCTGTCTTTGGCTACAGCAGAACAAAGTGAGGGTTCTAGAGTGGCCATCTCAGTCTCCTGACCTCAATATCATTGAGCCACTCTGGAGAGATCTCAAGCGCGCAGTTCATGAAAGACAGCCCAGGAATTTACAGGAACCTGAGGCTTTTTGCCAAGAAGTATGGGCAGCTTTACCATCTGGGAAAATAAAGAGCCTAATCCACAACTACCACAAGACTTAAAGCTGTAATTGATGTTACAGGGGGCAATACACGGTATTAAGAACTGGGGTATGTGAACTTTTGATCAGGGTCATTTGGATGTTTTTGATTGTCATTATGATTTAAAAAGAGAAAATACAGTAGTTTGACAATAAATGGCTTCACCCAACCACTAACCATGAGTGTAAAAAAAGTTTTTGTGTTATCATTCATATTCTCGGAATAAATTCCAAGAAAGTAAAAATTCTGCCGGGGTATATAAACTTTTGAGCACAACTGTATATGTACAGTGGGGAAAAAAAGTATTTAGTCAGCCACCAATTATGCAAGTTCTCCCACTTAAAAAGATGAGAGAGGCCTGTAATTGACATCCTAGGTAGACCTCAACTATGAGAGACAAAATGAGAAAACAAATACAGAAAATCACATTGTCTGATTTGGAAATAATTTATTTGCAAATTAAGGTGGAAAATAAGTATTTGGTCAATAACAAAAGTTCATCTCAATACTTTGTTATATATCCTTTGTTGGCAATGACAGAGTTCAAATGTTTTCTGTAAGTCTTCACGAGGTTGGCACACACTGTTGCTGGTATGTTGGCCCATGCCTCCATGCAGATCTCCTCTAGAGCAGTAATGTTTTGGGGCTGTCGCTGGGCAACATGGACTTTCAACACCCTCCAAAGGTTTTCTATGGGGTTGAGATCTGGAGACTGGCTAGGCCACTCCAGGACCTTGAAATGCTTCTTACAAAGCCACTCCTTCGTAACCCCGGCGGTGTGCTTGGGGTCATTGTCATGCTGAAAGACCCAGCCACGTTTCATCTTCAATGCCTTTGCTGATGGAAGGAGGTTTGCACTCAAAATCTCACGATACATGGTCCCATTCATTCTTTCATGTACACAGCTCAGTCGTCCTAGTCCCTTTGCAGAGAAACAGCCCCAAAGCATGATGTTGCCACCTCCATGCTTCACAGTAGGTATGGTGTTCTTTGGATGCAACTCAGCATTCTCTCTCCTCCAAACACGACAAGTTGTGTTTCTGCCAAACAGTTGTACTTTGGTTTCATCTGACTATATGACATTCTCCCAATACTCTTCTGGATAATCCAAATGCTCTCTAGCAAACTTCAGACGGGCCCGGACATGTACTGGCCTAAGCAGGGGGACACGTCTAGCATTACAGGATCTGAGTCCCTGGCGGCATAGTGTGCTACTGATGGTAGCCTTTTTTATGTTGGTCCCAGCTCTCTGTAGGTCATTCACTAGGTCCACCCGTGTGGTTTTGCTCAACGTTCTTGTGATCATTTGGACCCCACGGGGTGAGATCTTGCGTGGAGCCCCAGATCGAGGGAGATTATCAGTGGTCTTGTATTTCTTCCATTTTCTAATTATTGCTCCCACAGTTGATTTCTTCACACCAAGCTGCTTACATATTGCAGATTCAGTCTTCCCAGCCTGGTGCATGGCTACAATTTTGTTTCTGGTGTCCTCTAACAGCTCTTTGGCCTTCACCATAGTGGAGTTGTGACTGTTTAAGGTTGTAGACAGGTGTCTTTCAAACAGGTGGCATTACTACAAGTACTGAGTGGAGGACAGAGGAGCTTCTTAAAGAAGAAGTTACAGGTCTGTGAGAGGCAGAAATCTTGCTTGTTTGTAGGTGACCAAATACAAATTTTCCACCATAATTTGCAAATAATTTCTTTCCAAATCAGACAATGTGTTTTTCTGGATTTGTTTTCTCATTTTGTCTCTCATAGTTGAGTTCTACTATGATGTCAATTACAGGTCTCTCTCATCTTTTTAAGTGGGAGAACTTGCACAATTGGTGTCTGACTAAATACTTTTTTTCCCCATTGTATATATTGGATCAAGTAAAAAAAACTTTTGTGATTTG
The DNA here is from genome assembly GCA_025379985.1 of Phyllomedusa bahiana. Taxonomy (NCBI): domain Eukaryota; kingdom Metazoa; phylum Chordata; class Amphibia; order Anura; family Hylidae; genus Phyllomedusa; species Phyllomedusa bahiana. Next base: position 27,815 of record JAODAL010032419.1, read on the forward strand.
CTGATCGGTAAGGGTTAATCATACCGCGTTTGGGTAACACTCCAGTTTAAGATTATTTTTATTTCTTCTATCTTTATTGTCCCTTCATAAATATATTAGTAAATGTATTTATTAATATGTTGTGCCATAACAAGTCAACTATAGATGCTTATACTTGGCACTTTATATCGATGCATAGGCACTAATTTTCTCACTGATCATGCGGTTGTGTAATCTATTAAGCACCTGTATGACACTTGCGGCTGTTATATCATTTGTTTATATCTATCACCATGGTAATGTAACGCAAGTGGAGCGCATCGTTGATGTGCATGCGCACTGATTATTGGCTGTGGAACGCAAGTGGAACGCATTATGTGTTAGTGCACATGTGCACTGGAAATCTTACCCTGTAACTGGAAGTTTACAGCTGTGGTATAGACACAACGCGTTGTTGGTGTCTGTGGTTAGGGAATGTGCAGGTGCCATGCAGGATGTTTAAACTAGTCTAGGTATGTATTCTTATTGGCTAGTGCTGTAATTAAGGGAGGGACTAAATATATATATATATATATATATATATATATATATATATATATATATATATATATTAAACATCCTGCAAGTTTACCTTTTACCTTGTGGTATTATCTGGAAATAGCCCTATTGTCTGTGGCTAATATCTACCATCTCCACAGATATTATTTGTATCAGCCTTCTTTGTCCCCTGATGAACCATATTTGGGGACACGCGTCAGGACATTTGTGATGTACTAGTGACATTGATTTTGGAACATTTATTTAGGGTGAGAAGCCAAGAAGTGTGGTTGACCCTTTTGGGACGAGTGCTCTTACGTTTTGATAGGGCTCAGTCTAGGGATGTGCATTATAGTGGAGTCCCACATGTGTTCATGAAAGGAGAATACCAGGAGAATCTTAAAACCGTAAGTGAGCTCTGGTTATGGTTATCTGAATATCATGATAAAATATGATTGGTATGCCATAATTGATAACTAATTTATTGACGGCTGTATACCTTTTACCTTAACTGTAATTATTCTTGATTTTATATCCATTTATCAGATATAAGTAATGTTATTTGGCCAATTGGATTAAAGGTTCTTGTTTTAATGCATGCTAATAAAGGTTAATGTATTTTATTGGGATATAGTTTATTCTGTGAGCTGTCTAAATTTCTAAGCCCAATAATGTCATAAAAATGGACCGAAATTTCTTACTAACTTAAAGTACAATGTGTCATGAGAAAATCTCTGAATCACATGGATAGGTAAAAGTATCAAAAAGTTATTCTCACATAAAGTGACACGTTAGATTTCAAAAATGGGGATCTGTCAGAGAGGCCAAAACTGGCCCCAGCAGTAAGAGGTTAAAGTTTGATATTTGTGGGTTCAACTTTCGTGGAACTGGACTGTCAAAAGAGTCAGCTCAGAACTGAAATTGTATACATTTGCTAAATAGGGCAAACATAATACAATTAGGACTACGATTACCCTATATGTTAATGGCCCTGTTGCAGCCCTGCTGCGGTATCCATTGGATAACTTTTTATGGTATCCTGATGGATACTACAAACAGGCTTCAGAAACACTATGGGCAACATATGTAACAGGGCTGCACCAGTTGCTATGCTTTGCTGGCAAAAGACCTGTAATAGCCCTGTTTTATAGATGTACGAACAGACGTATGCCCAAACGCATTCTGCACCAGACACAACACTTTTAAATGCGCCAAGTTCGTATGATTGTGCCAAACTTTGGCGCATAACTGTCGTACAAATCCATACCGATTTGAAAGTGGTTTTGCTGAGACAAATTTTGCCGTAGAATGGGACATGTGTATATAGTGCTGTGAGACTCTTTCATACAAACTGACACCTTCTACACTCCTCTAAAGCGATTTAAAACTGGCACGTCGGCGCCAGGTTTCATACATGTTGCCCTATGTGAATGGATCACATACAAATGTATAGTGTGATTTTCAGTCACAAAGTTTCCCACAACAAATCTGCCACGTCTGAAATACCCTTATTGTTTTCAATTAAATGATTGTATTAAAACTATAAAAGATTGTGCACGGTATACGCACAACATTTATATATGCATTATAAATCTTGGTTGAATGTGGATGATCAATTATCAAAATGAAGTTTCAGCACAGGAGGGGCCTATGGTTTTGGGGACTCTACATTTATAAAGCCTATAACCAAATAATAGATTTTTTATTTAAAATGATATCTCCATGTTATAAAGTTATAGTATATTGCTAGAAAATGCAATCACTTTATGATGGTGGGGAAATGACTTCTAGGACTCCCACAGATTGTGAGAATAAAGACGATGCTATGATGGTGTAGCAATGATTTCACTTTTGGTCAACAGAGGTAGATGTACAGGTCCCACTGCAGTTGTCTGCACAGCTGTGAGGCAGTGCCAAAGGCCAAGAGGAAAACGGTAAAGCGGATGCAATCCTACAACAGCCTTTATTCTCATGAACTGCATAAAAATGTTGCTCCTTTATCACTTTTAGTTTTTGCTTTTCCTTCTGTTACTGTATTTATTTTCTGTTTATTACGTACTGAATCACAAGACATACGTCCATCCAGTTCAGCCTATTGTGCCAAAGTGTTGCTAAAGTGTTAGGCCGTGTTCACACGGCTTATTCACGGCGGATTTGTGCGCCGTATTGAGCGCACAAATCCGCCGTGAATACGGGCGGGGAACGGGGGGGGGGGCCGGAGCGCGGCGGGGCGCCGTCCCGCCCCATAGACAATCATTTTTTTTCCCTGCGCGCCCCCGGCCGTAAATAATGTGCATGCACTTTCCCCCCCCGCCCGACGGATTTGCCAAAGGGGGAAAGGGACCCGAGGGTTTTTCCCACTTTTTCCCTATGAGACTTTTGGATTCCCGTAATGACTCCGCCGGTTTGGCGCCGAATTGAAGCGAAATCCGGGGGGAAAATACGGCCCCAAAACCCGGGGCCCAAAAAATAAGCCGTTTTAAAAGGGGGGCCATAAAGGTTGTTTCCAGAGGAAGGCAAAACCCCCATGACCCTAAAAAGCCAATTGTTTTCCCATTTTTAGGGAAAAAAATTCTGACCCCAAAATCTGGCAATGGGAATAAACCCGGGAACAACGACCCCCCTCCAAAATCCTATCACTAAAAATTTTAAATTACTTTCTAAAATGAAAACCCAAAACCCTTCCTCTGGATCCTAAAACACAAAAAACTTGTTATATTATTACATCTAGAAATGTATCCAAAACCCTTCTCCAAATCCTAGTCACTATAACTTGTTAAATTACACCCTAAAAAATGTATCCAGACCCTTATTCAAATCCTAGTCACTAAAACTTTTTTAATTACCCACGCCCCCAGAAATGCACCCCAAGCCCTTTTTGAACTCTTTTTAGTGAATTCCCATGAAAATTTTCCCTTTTCCTTGGCCCAGAGAGTTCCACGGGTCCTAAACCGCCCTAACATTAAAAAAACCCCTTTTTCTATTTTTAAATTTAGAAATTTTCCTTTCCTCAAGACGTAGGGGAACCCCCCCCTTTGTTCAACAGTAGAAAACAGCCCCTGGAAAAAAATAAATTTTTAAAGCGAGATCTCTATATTGGTCCTTAAATATTTAAACATATTTTTAGGGCCCCCCCAAAGCCATTTTTTCTCTAAACAAAAATCCTAACCTTGCTAATCTTTCGGGGTATTGCAGTCCACCCATCCTTTTTAAAATTATTTTTTTTTGCCCGCCTTGTCCCTGTTCAAAGCTCTAAAAATGTCTTCCTTTGCACTGGTCCCCAAAAAACTGAAACACAATATTCCAGTGGGGTTTTCTAACCAAAGATTTGATAGGGGGAAGAATAATTTTCCCCATAATGTAAATCTAAACCCCCTTTTTTAAATACAACCCCATGATCCTTTTTCCCTTTGGTTTCGCTGCCCTGACCCCTCGCTACATTAAATTTTACTGTCCACCGGGTTTTCCCCAAGCCCTTCCCCAGCACTTTTACCCAGTGTTTTTTCCTTTTAACTTGTAACATGCAAGGGAAATTTTTCCCCCCCCAAAGGTCAAAATTTTTCTTTTATCAGGGTTAAAAACCTCTTTTTTTCACTTTTCTGCCCAGGCCTCCAACCCAAAAATTTTCCAGATCCTTTTGAAAATCACACATTATCCTCTATTTTTTTGGATTTTTTTAAACAGAGCTTAGTATCATCTGAAAAAATCGAAATTCTAAATGTGCAATAACTGTGTAAGTTTTTTATGAAAAAAATTTAAAAAGGGTAGGGGGCCCCAAAACGGGCCCTGTTGGGACCCCACCCAAATAACGAATCCAGTCTGAGTATACACCGTTAAAATTTCCCCAAAACCCCTTTTTTCTCTATCAGTGAAACCCCGTTGCTTACCCACTTGCACACATTTTCCCCCCCCTCCCAAAGGGAATTTTCATTTTAAATTACCAACCTTTTTTGTGGGAAAAAGTAAACAAATCTTTAGAAAAAAAACCAAAAATATGACCTCCAAATTTCCTTTAAACCCCCATCCAGTCTGGAACTAACTTCCCCAAGAAACGAGAGAGATTATTCCCACAGGACCAACCACATAAACCCCATTTCTGGAACGGCGTTATAAATTTATTTCAAACGAGATACCTAGGATAGCATCCCCTTTGAAAAACCCTTTAAACATTTTACCCCCCAACAGAGGTTTTAAAAATTACCGGCCTAAGTTTTCCGGGTCACTTTTTGCCCCCTTTTTTTAAAATTGGGACCAACATTTGCTAGGCGCTAATCCTTTGGGACAACCCCTTTTTTATACAGTCCATAAATAATTTAAAAATAAAGGGGGCCCATCCAATTAAAATTAAATTAACTCCCTTGGGGCACGCGGGTTTTAAAACCCTCAGGGGCCCGGGGGTTTGTCTATTTTAACTTCCAAGGGGGGAGCTGCCCCTTCCCGGGTTAGACAAAAAACATTTTAATTTGGGGAAAATTTTCCCCTCCCTTTTTTACATCAAAAGAAGGGGCCCTCCTCCTCGGTAAAAACATGGAGAAGAAATTGTTTAATAGGTTTCTTTCTTCTCAACGCCCTCCCCCAGTATCTACCTGGGAAAATTTTAAAAAGGGGCCCCATTTTCTTTTTTAATCTTTTTTCTATAAAAATAGTTAAAAAATAAATTTTGGGCTTTTCTTTTACTTTTCCCATGGCAAAAACGTCTAAACTAAAATTTTTAAAAAAAATGTATTTAAAAGGGATTTAAAAACAGAGAAATGTATCCCCAAAATGTTCTTGCTACTCATGGCAGCTTAATACAAGAATTTAAAGAACTGTTTACCCGCCCACAAATCGTCAAATACAAGACAAAACCCCAAAAGGGGGAAAAGTTTTTAAAAATTTTCTTTATACATTTTATAAATGATTTAGCACATTTTATATGGCTGTATTCAATAATGTTTAATAAAAAGAAACACTGACTATAATGTGTAATACAATAGGATGTCAGGAAAAACTCACAATTTAAAGTTTTTGGGTTTCTTTGCAAACCAAACACTATCACAAGAAAGGGCAACAGATTTCACGACACAAATGAAAACGCAAAAAAAAGGGAAACAAAAGTATGTTTTGGAAACCCCACAAAAAGTTTGACTGCTAGGTTCAGAGAATGAATGTGAAATATTCTCTATATATTACATGCTTCCTTCAGTAAATATCAGCATTACACAGGAAGCAACAGTTTTACACAGCAATCCTCCATATTTAAATACACCATTTTATCAGTTACTTGGGTCCCCGCCCGAATTTTATTACAGTGTACCTTAAATCGATGTAAGAAAAATTTTTGCTCGGGGATAAACGCTTTGTTGTAACACAGGGCCTTTTCACCCCCCAAAAATAGGGAGCCGACACAGGGGACACTGTTGATGACAGCACTGCTTATCAAGAAATTTTTGCCCGCTATGAATATACAATTTTGTCTTTCCCTTTTTGATAACCGCCTCCCCCCACCAAAGCGGCACAGCTAGATTGAACCATATAACACACGACACCGTTTCCGCATCCGTTACATCATATTTTTGAAGCCATAGGGAATTATGGCCGAGTATTAAAATAATACATGACATAGTATGCCTCATAACAGCAGATCAGCACATCGAGACGTCCCCCAAATTTTCCCGAAAATACGAAACATGGGAGGCTTCCAACCCGACGCACAGTGGGGTGTGAACCAGCTAGAGGCCTTTCCCCTTTTGAAAAGGGCTTCTTTGCTTTTTTTTGGGGAAAGGGGGGGAAAAAAGTTCCCATCACGCACCCAACCCGTAAAGAACCTTTTTTCACTTCTGTTTGTCCTTCTTGTATTGAAATTTCCCTTTAAAATTAAAAATTCCCGGGGGTAAAATCGAGTGAGAGAGTAGTGTACAGCCTCCTGCTCACTGCTCTGCTTTCATCTCCCCCCCTCCTTCTCGTCAAAAACACAGACACACCTTAAATCAAAAACACAGTGTTCACAGTTATAATTCACAGCGGCTTCCATCAACATTTAAATGCTAGGCTGATTCCACTCGACCGAAGCAGGCAGCAGATTGCATTAAAGCATGGCTGAAGCCCTGCCATATGAACACACTTTTTTTTTCTTCTATTATTTTAGCTCCCTAGCTATGTGTATCTTCTCTATGGCTTCTGCTGCCAAGCTGTATACACAAATCAATGCATCAGATTTGTACAGACATGGTGGGAGTCTCAAAGGAGAAATAGACCCTTTTATGGTGTATATATGAATGACATTCTATTCCATAGGTTACACTACATATTAACAAGCAGAATGGAGCAGTTTTTTTTAGAAATGTACAGCTGAATTGGTTTATGTTATGCAATACAAGCTCTGCATGTAAATGGAGCCATGGAACACAAGTGACCGGCGATGCAGGATTTCATTTTCCTTGGTTTTGCTCTGATGTATACTTCACTTTTTCAGATTTAAGCTTTGCACATATATGTTAGTGCTGTATTTAATCTTTTTATATACCATATACATACTAATATTTTGTCAGGGGTCTCAAAATTTATGGGGTCTGAGGTCTGTTTGAAGTTTTAAGTGTCTGGTCTGAGGTCTGTATTCATTTGAAGAGCACTCGGTGGCGTAGCAGCGGTTACACCTGCAACCGGGTACAGGCCCCTTTTACCACACAACTGCACATAGACATCGACCCAGTGATGCAGCAATTACATCTGCCTGCACAGTGCTGGCAGTGGCTCAAGCAGGGTGAGCTGCAATCCCGACCATTAAAGGGGTGTTATCGTTTGAGCTGCTCGTGCTGTCCAGCTAATTTTCTCAGATTGAGTTTGAAATTCAGGGGCGTGTTCTTCCTCTCAGCAGGCGTGTCTCCCCTCCCAGGAGGCGTGTCTCCCCTCACTGAAGAACTGTGACATCATCATTTTGTTTAAAGCAGGGGATGCAGAGGGTTGTCTGGATATAACAGCTCTGTAGCCTCCTGCCTGCTTATGTCTGCAGCCTTGAGGCTCCAAACTCCAGCAAGCAGCTGTCATATGTCTTAGTTTACACACAACTGAAAGCCTGCAGCTGTTACGATCTCTGCTTCCTGTCAGTGACATATGGAGAAGCAAATCAGCTTTCAGAGAAGGCCATGCTCATCTTGTAACTGACTTGGGCTGGTAGTGCAGCTGGTAGAGCAGTGATAGACTTATTGTTTTTACAACGAAGGGGTTTGGAGTTCTAGTCCCTCACAGGGTATATTTTTTTTTCCCTCTAAATTCTACACATACAGTATGTAGAGAGACCTAAAATATATATGTTAATCTCTATAATGATATATATATATATACACATACAGGGCTCCCCTATATCATTTCTCATCCCCCAGAATATATGCATTGTATCACGTATGTTGGAAGTGCTTGGTGTGTACTGCAAGGTATGGACACTATATAGGGGAGCTTTGTGTGTGTATATGAATAAAATTATAGATGTTTACACATATATTTTCATATCTTTACATATGTGTATAAATAACACACTCTTTCTTGCAGCTTTAACCCCTTACCGACCTATGACGTATGAGTACATCATAGCGCCGGTAAGCGGCTTTGAAATGGGATCGCATCGCAGCTAACACGCACTGTTTAACCCCTCAGACGCCGCGGCAAAGATGGCCGCGGCATCTGAATGACCGAAAAGCGGTGCCGCGCACCGCTTTTCGGTCTGATCGGAACATCAGCGACAAGATCGCTGAGTCCCAACAGACTAACATGGCAGCGCAGAGCCTTGTGAAGGCTCTGATCGCTGCCATGTTCCTGTTTGCCCCACTTCCGGCCACAGACAGGAAGTGGGGAAACCGCCATCTTTGTACAGCCTAATGCATTGCCTATGCAATGCATTAGGCTGTATTAACGATCGCGCCCCCCTAGTGGTCAAGCACCATATGGGGACTAAATGTTAAAGTAAAATAAATAAATAAAGTTAAAAAAAAAAAAATGTAAATGTTCAAATCACTCCCCTCTCCCCATTTTACAAATAAAAAAAAAAAAATAATAAAAAGTTACACATATTTGGTATCGCTGTGTCTGAAAAAGTCCGATCTATACAAATATAATATAATGTATCCCGTACGCTGAACACCGTAGAAGAAAAAAAATTCCAAACGCCAAAATTGCGTTTTTTTGGTCATTTCACGTCGCATAAAAATTGGAATAAAAGTGATCAAAAAAGTCGCAACCATTTCAACGTGCTAGCATTAAAAAGTACACTTCCGTGGGGAAAAAATGCCCCCTCACGGACATCCGTAGGTGTTTGTATAAAAAAGTTATTGGTCGCACAAAATGGTGCCACGCTGCAAATTTCAGAAATAGAAAATGTTTGGAATTTTTTTACGGTACCAAAACATAACGGAAACCCTGGATGTTTGGTATTCCCAGATGTGTATCAACCTGTAGAATACAGAGAACACATCATTTTTACCAAAGAAAAAGCTCCATAAAAACAAACCTCCCGCAAACATGGCGCTAGCACTTTTTTTCACATTTTGCCCCACTTAGAATTTTTTTGCCGTTCCCTAGTATATTCTATAGTAATAGAAAAAACACCACTAGAAAGTACAAAATTGTCCTGCAAAATAAAAGCCCTCATATGTCAAAGTAGTGAAAAAAAAAAAAAGATATGCTTTCAGAAGGCTAAGGAAAAAAAAATTTTAAACAATAATTTTTAATGACCGTCCGTCAGGAAGGGGTTAAATCTAAGGGCAGGGTCTCTCCTCCCAGTAGGCTTGTCTTTCCTCACTGAAGACTGGTGACATCATCACACTCCCTCTCTGTACAAATGCTGCCACCCTTAATATTTTGTTGCACAACGTTTGCCAGGCCAGTGTTATCAGTTTTTCATTGCTTGATTCTATTACATTTATTTATTTACATTTATTACATTTATCAGTTTCAAGTTATTTCAGTGACCATTGTGGGTCTTTCTTTCTTTAACGGAAGGGTACTGACAGTTTTGTCCATGTGTGTATATGATATGCACAGTTGAGTCACATTATTATTACCAAAAACAAATATCCAGAGTAAGGCCTCGTTCACACGGCTTTTTTTGCCACGGATTGGCGCCGTACTGCTCGCCGGATTTGCGCTGCAGTCCGGCGCCAATCCGTCCCTGTCATTACGGTAATCCACTGCTCTCATAGAGAACAGTGGATTCCGTCGCTCCTCCCCGCTCGGCGAATCCGTCGGGCGGGGAGAAAGTGACATGCACATTATCCAGGCGCACTACGCGCCGTGGATAATGCAAGTCTATGGGGCCGGGGAGCGGCGCCCCCCGCCGCGCTGCGGCCCCGCCCCCGCCCCCGCCCCTTATTCACGGCGGATTTGTGAGCCGGATTGCGCTCACAAATCCGTCGGGAATAAGCCGTGTGAACACGGCCTAACAGCCAGGTATAGCACAGATAGGCTAGGTCAGCAAGGTCCTGTTAGATTGTTACAGATCTATAAAGTCATGCTGACTGCAGTACATCCCACAGCTGTCCAGGTGCATGGGAGAGGATTCATAGAACAAACTCTACAATTGAGGTGGTCCCAGAGATCTTCAACTGGGTTCAAATCTGGAGAATTTAAGGGATTGTTTCACCACGTTGTTTCACAGATTAGCTATCATTTATGCATCCTGTCTCTTCCTCGTCAGGCTATGGGTAATTTGCACATCAGATCTGGTATTCAAAGGTCTGCTAATCAGAGCTGCCACCAGAAATTTTAGGAACCAACACAGCTGAAGCATCTGGAGCCACCCTGCTATAGATTAGACCCCCCACACACCAGGTAGGTAGATTAGTGGCCCTGCAGTATGTAAGTAGGTACATCAGGACCCTTCAGTAGTTTTATCAGGGCCCCCCAGTATGTAGATAGATAGATTAGGGCCACCCAGTAGGTAGGTATGTAGATTAGGGTCCCTCAGTAGGTAGGGGTAAGTAGATAGATTAAGGTGCCCCCAGTAGTTAGTTAGGTAGATTAGGATGCTCCCAGTAGGAAGGTAGATTAGGATCCTCCCAGTAGGTAGGTAGATAAATAGATTAGAAATCCCACAGTAGGTAGGTAGGTAGGTAGATTAGGGAACCCCAGTAGGTAGATTACTTCTCCACACTCCCCAGTGAGTCTGCCAGCTCTCGGCCCCAAGTCTGCTGCTCTAGGCTTGGGGCCTAGGACAGGAATCAGCGCAGGCCGCAAGATGACGTCACTTTATCGCACCACCTGCACAGCATCACACAGCAGGGGCAGTAACGGCATCCTTCCTCTCATAGAGAGCTATGATTACCGTCTGTCTTCCCTGCTACGTATTGAATGCTGGGGGAAAGAAATGACATGTCACTTCTTTCCGGTGTATACGCGGCAGGGATAGTGAAAGGGAAAGGGGCTCCCCCCGTGCTATAGAAGTATGCGCTAATCAGCATTTTTCTAAACACAAGGTATCTGTGTGATCATGCCCTTAGACAGTTTTGATAAATGAGGTCCATTGATTCTCAGTTTTAAAATCCTGGTAGAGTTAGGGGATAGGAGGCACCAAAAATAAATCCTGAATAGAGTGCCTTTTTTTAACCCAAGGTCAGTCTTGCCTAAAAACATTGGGTGACATGTCCCATTAATGCTGTGCCATTTTTTTGGTGTATTTTGTTCCAAAAAACCGTTGACGCCCTATTTTCTATACAAATGAACTCTAGTATACCAAAACTAGGCGCATTATACACCAGGCACAACACATATACTAGCCATGAGATATTGTAACGGCAAGGTAGTGGATCCACTGGACCACCGCAAGCGGTGGCAACAACCGCGCCAGGGAGCGAAGTCTAAGTAGGTCCCGGTTTTCACCAGAGCCTGCCGCAAAGTGGGATGGACTTGCTGCAGCGGGATTCTACCAGGTTGCTACCCCTGACGCGGCGGGTTGCGGTGGTGGCCGAGGTGCAGTGAGGTACAGAATCGTAAGACAAGAATTGTAGTCGTGGACAGGCAGGAAGGTCAGGGCAGGCGGCAGACATTCGGAGTCGAGAAACGTAGAAAGAGGTCGGTTATAGTAAATAATGGGGAATGGATTTCCGACGCGAAATATGTTGCAAATACCTTGCAAATACGCGTCACAAAGTGTGGCACTTATTTGCAATGTAATTACGGATTTCGTGTCGGAAATACATTACACAGTATGAAGATGAAGAATAAAATGCCATTGTCAAACAAATGAATTATTTAATAAACCTAGTCTGTGAAAATTACACTAATTTACATAACATAAGCCAATGCAGATGTTGCACAGATGTGAATTTTGGTCTATTGTTTTATTAAATAATGAAGATGTATTTGTACAGATGTGAATTTTGGTCTATTGTTTTATTCAAAAACGATGTATTTGTTCTTCATTCACATTGTATTCTATTTTGTATGTCCAGCAAGAGACAGCACAGCACAGGTCTGGATTTCACATTGGTAGCCATTCAAAGCTACTTGGTCATTATTTTAGGCTCAGTTGGTGATGTATTTACGGATGTAAATATGTCTGTAAATAGGTCCAGAACTAAGCCCTGGGAACATAGAAATCCTGCTTGGAGAACCACAGGTCCCAGCCAGACCTGTGCTGTGCTGGCTCTTGCTGGACATACAAAATAGAATACAATGTGAATGAGTACAAATACATCGTTTTTGAATAAAATAATAGACGAAAATTCACATCTGTACAAATACATCTTCATTATTTAATAAAACAATAGACCAAAATTCACACCTGTACAACATCTGCATTGGCTTATTTAATGTAAAATTAGTTCAGTTCTCTCCATTTTTTAAGACCTGTTCTAGCTATTCTTTCTTTGGAGAGCTTATATATATTTGCTGTAATTTTAAACGATCAACTTTTTCTATACATTGCTATGTCTTTTATTCAACTTTGATTTTTTGCTTTATTCATTCATTCATTCATTCATTCATTTGAAAGACAACTCTTTTTGCTATTCACTAACATGTTTAATGATTTTTCGCTGATTTCCAGCCTGTCTAGAATCGTAATACATGTTTGGCGCAGTCCTTCTGCGCCTAAGTCCCGCACTGCGCCTCACACACTGGCGAGGCGCAGAGAACTTTTCACCGCATGTATGAGCGCACTTCGGGCGCCGACATAAATGAAGCGCAGCTTTCACTTTAGATAGGGCGAAAACGGGCGCTCCGACGTGCCGATCTTCATACATGTCGCCCTAAGTAGGTCCTGGTTCTCATCCGAGCCCGCCGCAAAGCGGGATTCTACCAGGTCGCTACCCCTGACGCGGCGCACATGCGGTGGCGGCCAAGATGCAGCGAGGTACAGAATCGTAAGACAAGAACCATAGTCGTGGGCAGGCAGGAAGGTCAGGGCAGACGGCAGAGATTCAGAGTCGAGAAATGTAGCAAGAGGTCGGTTACACAGCAAGACACAAGGCAACATAGATCCAGCAGGGAAGTACCGTTGGCCGAACCAATATATAAGGGCAGCGCCCGGCAATTAGCCAATTACCGGCGCGCTGGCCTTTAAATTTACAAGAACGAGCGTGCGCGCGCCCTAGGGAGTGTAAGTAGAACATACAATGACAAGCAAAATGGTAATAATGTTTTGAACTCTTGACATTCAGGCTCCATATCTTACCATCCACTACAGCTTTGTACGTGAGGCTACCATCATTTTATAGACAAGCATCCTACATATCTTATACATAAATTTAATTGCAACTATTTAGCATCTGCTCAGTTCTGCTGATTCTTGTCCTGTAACTGCATTGTTAGGCTAAGTTCACATGGCATAATTGCGGGGCATAATTACGCCCCGCAATTACGACGTGTGTTCGGGAGCTCGCGCCAATCGCAAGCACTCGCGGGACGGAGAGGCCGATGGCCTGCCGGCCCCATAGACATGCATTTCTCATAGCGTATAGACGCCGTGAATAATTGACATGTCACTTATCTCCCCCCGCTGAGTATTGTGCGAGTGGGGAGAGGAGGCGTAATCCATAGTTCTCTATGAGCTGTGGATTACCGTAATTATTGGGATGTATTTCGCCACGTATTGAGAGCAGTACCCCGTGAAATATGGTGCGAAATACGTCCCAATTTAAGCCGTGTGAACGTAGCCTTCCTGTTTTGCTCCTAAAAATCAAAATGTTAATTTTTATTATTTTGTTAGTATTTGGTGAATCCATCTTTTGTTTTTCAATACTGCCTGAATCCTTCTAGGCATGCTCTGGATCAGATTCAAGCATATCTTGACCAAAATCTGATCACAGGTGTCTTCTACATGTTTCCAATGTTGGTGCAGCCTGGACTTTGGTATAAATACAGCTTTTTTTTCAACTCACAAGTATTTGATTGGGTTGAGGTCTGGGGCTGTGAAACAACGCCATATCATCAGGCTTCCTCCATCGAACTTGACAAGTTCTTACATTTCTTGATCCATTAGCCCCATTCTTCCAAACCCATTTGCCCCCATCAGAGCCCGGTCTATTGACTTTCATCTCATCCCTCCAAATCATCTGTTCCCATTCTTCCATTTTTCATACTTTTTTGTAAATTCTTTGCCGAAGTTTCCTATGACGAGATTGAAGTCGCAGCTCCTTCACCTCTTTTCAGGCCATCATTTCAGACCTGTGTAATGTGTGTTGCATGGTGCTTGCATGGACGTCTGTGATCTCACTCTTACGAAGCCTACGAGCCGCCTCCACTGCTGTGTCAGTCACATTAGAACTGATAGACCTCGTGATGAGCCAACTTGTTGACTCTGAGATTTCCCCTAAACGTCCACCTCTTGGCTTTTGAATTAATGGATGGACTTCATTTCATATTCTTGCAGCTGTCAGGGCCTCACATAATGCAGTTTGGCAATTTTATTGGCCCAAAGACGCTATCAATGAGCTAGATGATGCGGTTTCTCTTTTCTTGAGAAATCTTCTTCATGGCTGCTCGAATCAGTGACCTTTCACTTGGGAATCAGCCTAATAGCACACTGAGATATTAGGGAATGTGAGAACAGGTTGTCGTATACAAGAAGAAAAAGATTGTCCCACCACCAAGAGCAAAAGAGTAACAATGCAGTTACATGATAAGAATCTGTATTACTAAGCATTTGCTATATAGTTGCAGGTCAAAGTTATTTATGAGATAGCCAAGATGATTCTCTATAAAATTATGTGAGTCTCATGTTCAAAGCTGTAGTGCATGGTGAGATATGGAGCCTGAAAGTCACAAAACACAAAACATTATTACCCTTTTGCTTGTCAGCGTAAAATATATTTATTGGATACGGCTTTAGAACACAAAAAATTGTAAATATCTAAAATGATGCAGGTCCAGAATAACATTTTGGATTATAATAGTTCTGAAAAAGTTTTTGCCTTCATCAAACCCGCATAGATGACCCTCACATCTGATCTCATTATTTCCAGGCTGAGAACGGCCTCTTACACTAACTTTGGGAAAAGGGGGTGACCCAGGGGCAACATCTCTAACAACCTAGGGTATAAAAAATTGCATCAGGCACAGTCAGTTCTAAAAGCATTGTTAAAACTCTTTACTTCTTTGAAAGCAACTGGAAAAAATGTGTGAATTCGGGTCCATCTGTTTGAAAATGGGAGCAAAAAATCTTTGCCTCCCAAATGTGCTAAAATTTTTACCCCCTATGTGATGAGGCTGAAGAAATGGGAGCGTGCGCTGGCAAGACCCAAAATTCCCTCTTGTTTTTGGGGAAAGTTCAAAAAAAATTTACAAACTAATTATTATTTTGGGAGTCGGTCCATTTTATAATGACTCTGACTCCTGAAAAATAGGCACCGGCTCCGACTCCATGACTCTGACTCCACAGCCTTGCCTACAGGAAGTAGGAGAGACTCTAAGGGCGACATGATAGAAAAGTGGCGGTGCCGCAGCAGTTTTTAGGCGCATTAAATCATGAAATGCGCCAAAATCCGATCTCTAAAAAAACTACCCTTTTCGGGGTAAACTTAATGCACCAAAAAGACACATTGGGCCACATGTTGAATCCCGCAGGGTGGGGGCGCACCTTTTCCCGCCAGTTTTCCGGGGGGAATCTGCCCTGATTTATGCGGGCTGGGGCCCCCCTCATACATACAATGAAAATCCGCCGCGCCTCGCCTGTGTTTTAGGGCGCAGTGGGGATCCGGGGCCAGTGGGGCGCGGGCGCCTAGATTGGGCGCCGGGGGTTTTTGGGGTTTCTTTACATGCGGGGAAAAAGTCCGCCGCCCGGGGCCCAGTGTGTTGGGGCCGGGCGGGGACCGACGCAGTGCGGCGCTGCGCCTAGATCGCCCCCGGAGGTACCCACTCATACATGGGGGGGAAAAGTTCCCTGCTCCTCGCCGTGTGTATGGGGGCACAGTGCAGGATTTAGGCGCCGTGCGGGCTGGCCGAAAAACACCCGATGCGAGACAGCCTGGAACAGGGGGAAAAATTTTCCAGAGGTGGGTGGGGAAATCAAAAATCGCCTTTATAAAGGGGCAAAACTCAGGAAAAGAGCTAAAACCCTAAAAAATAAAAAATACTAAAACAAAATCACTTTCCAAATATCCAAATTTTAAAAAATTGGGATTTTGGAAATTTTTGCCGGGGAAAATACAGAAATTTCAAAACAAAAAGCTATTCTGCTAAAACCGGGCCAACAAATAGGAGGGACAGTGAACCATTAATACCATGGGGAAGTTTGCCCAAAATCAGAAAATCCGGGTATTCAAAATACATAAAAATGCTGAAAAAAGTGTTTTGGTTAAGTACCGGGATTTTGGGAGCTCACCCAAATCAAATAGGACACAGAAAAACCCATTCTAGCCCATGGAGAATTTATTGCCCAAATCAGAATGGGGGAGCGAAAAGACCCATCTAGTCTATGGAGAAGTTTAGACCAATCAGAATCACCAGGATAATTCAAAATCAGTAAAAAAACAGAAAAGAGCTGTTTGGGCTAGTAGCGGGTGTTGGCTATCCCAGTCAATCAACGCAGCTATTTTCTCCCATTAATCTATGGAGATAGGGGGCGTGTAAAAACTGGCGCTCACCCCTGCACCATGAAGTTTTAAAAAAAAAAAATTTTTTTTAAATTAAAATGTAAAACATTACAAAAAAAGACAGAACCCTTTTTTAAAAAAATAAATCAGTTAAAAACCCGAAAAAAACCGTTTTTTTGCCGAGACCGCGTACTGGGGAATTGCAAAAGAAGAATTCCCCGGAAAATACAGTAATTTCAAAATTTTTTTAAAAAGAAAATTTCAGGGTCGGCAGAAGCCACCAATCAGAATAGGAGCACAAAGACCCATTAATCCTAGGAAAAAATTGAACCAATCATTTCAAAGGCGGGACAGTTCAAAATACAGAAAAAAAATCAGAAACGACCCAATTGGTTAAAACGGGCGGGGGGCTCGTCCAAACTTTCCCCAAACAAGCGCGAGTACTTTCTCAAGGGGTTTTATGGGGAAAAGAAATTCTGAGCGCGCTCTGTATTGGCTAAGGTTTAAAAGGGCCCGTTTTTGGGGGCCAATGGGAAGAGCGAGCGACCTCCTTGGGGGTTTTTTAATGCAATCAAAAAATCAAACTGTACATGGCCGAAATCAAATTATAACAATACAGAAGTTGTCCCCATGTGTATATAAAACGAAAATAATAGGGGGAATGAAAAAAAAATATTTTAAACAATAAAATCATTTTTGTTTTTTTTATTTTTGGTAGCCCGGGCAATAGAAAGGTTCAAAAAAAAAATAAAGAAATAAAATTTTTTTTTTAATTTTTAAAAATTTTAATGGCCACGGGGGCAGCGCCGAATTTCAGAGCGCCCAACTCTCCCAAAGACTATAATGGGGAGAAGTAAGGCCCCCGCGCTTTCTGATTGGCTGGGGACAGGGCCAAAGCCCCCGCTAGCCCCCAAACCAAAATCACTCTTTTCTGTCTTTTTTACGTTTTTGAATTATCCCCCGTGGATTTGATTGGTCAACTTTCCCCATAGGTTTTTAATGGGTTCACTGTCGCTCCCTATTCTGATTGGCTGGTTTTTGCCGACCAATTAAATAGGTTTCAGAAATTAGATTAAGTATTTCCCGGCAATTTTTAATATCATAATTTTTGATATTGCCCGTTTTTAGAGTTTTGGAAAATTTTTTTTTTTTTTAAAGTATGTTTATTTTTTTCGTTTTAACTCTTTTCGAC
Source organism: Phyllomedusa bahiana (assembly GCA_025379985.1). NCBI lineage: Eukaryota > Metazoa > Chordata > Amphibia > Anura > Hylidae > Phyllomedusa > Phyllomedusa bahiana. The sequence goes on from JAODAL010032419.1 coordinate 45,524, forward strand.
ACTGTTTTTTCCCCCTTTTTAAAAGGGGATTTTTTTTCGGGAAAAATACTCCCCTGCACGGAGCGGAGCTCCGAATTTCTGTCGCATCTTCGATCTGCTTCCCCCATGTTCGGATCCGCTTCCTTTTGGGATTGGGAGGGGTTTAGACCAAAAAAAACCTGGTTGCCTGTCGGAGCGCCAAGCGCTGCACTGCGCCTCGCTTTTGCCAACTCGCCATCGACATGCCTTTGACTATACGAGCGCGCCGCGTCCCCCCCCCGGAAAAAAACCCACCCCCGGCCCACACCGCGCCCCACCCCCCCCCTTCAGCGGGGGGGCAGCTGAAAGTGGCGAACACTGCGCCCAACCGCATCCCCGCGTCCGACAGCGAGAATTTTGGGGCCGGGAGGGCCATAAAAAGCCAAAAAACGGGGGGAAAAGCCCCAAACATACATGTCCCCATTGTGCCCAAATAGGGGGCATTGCACAAAAAACGTGGCGCAAAAGCAATCATTGGTAGTGTATGTATTGTTAGACTCGTTTCCCCCTCTCGATTATTTAGGGTTCCTCAGAGGTCAAAAGATGATGTGTAAGCATACAAATGCGGTACCTAGGTAACAGAGTGATAGATGAACTACCTGGTAATCCAGTAAAAGGGCTGGTCCTGTGATGATGAGGGCGACTGCTACAAAGAGCAGTGGCCCTTATATATGTCACAAATGCAAAGAATGTACCCAAACACACCTTACTTATGGACGGGCCATAAAATCAACAGCACGTCAAAAGAGCGAAACCCCAACGCGCACGCGCCCCCTGACGTATTTTCCCCCGGAAACGGGGAAGTGGCGCAATTGCATTTTCCCCAAGGTGGTTGCCCCATGCAAAAAAAGACCCCAGTGCCTCAATAAGCGGGCACTATCAACGCCACCGGGGCCCACGATGTTTTCTTCCCCCGGAAAAACGGGTCACTGGAACGCACCTGCTCTCCAAAAGTGAACCGCGCATGCGCAAATCGCGCGTGCATCCTCCGCATTACAATAATGATATGCTAGTGAAGTACACCTTACAATTGGTCCGCACCTGCGCAGTTGTCCGCAAATATCGCCACCAATAGCCAAACTCGGCATAAATGGAGACTCACAGGACCAGACATTAGATAGATAATACCAATATATATGAAGACAAAGATAGTATATAGGGATGTTAATGGAATTGTCCAGTAAGTGTATAAATAATGATAATAAAAACAAGATAAAGCATCCGGGACAAATAAGCAAAAGCAAGACCGGGGGTGTGTATGACTGAAGAGTCTCAATCTGGTAAACAGGTAACCAGATTGGGCAAAGTCCCCAGACTGATAATATGAAAGGGTCAAGATCAAAAAGGATCTAAATACAAAAAAAGCCCATAACCGAGAGACAACCCACAAAAAATAAAAAGACACAAATTAAACT